>JAMWET010000454.1:175000-215000 GCA_024036415.1 Prochilodus magdalenae
ATTTGATGACGGCATAGACATCTAGCGGCCGCCATGTTGTCTGTCAGATAGTGTTGATGAGTGCACCACTGACCCCTACTTTGAGCTCCACCCACATTAAGCCCAAGTTGTTTCATGGACTACTGTAGCACTGGGGGCAAAGCTACCCAATGGGATTCCTGTTTTCACAGATCAGTGTGACCACTGGATGGCCAACTAGTGGATGACCATATAGGACACTCTGTGGTTCTACAGGTACAGACTGTAGTCCATCTGTTTCTCTGTGTACTCTATTACCCTGTTATTCAATGGTCAGGACCCCTACAGGACCACCACAGAGCAGGTATGATGTGGGTGGTGGATCATTCTCAGTGCTGCAGTGGCACTGACGTGGTGGTGGTGAGTTAGTGTGTGTGGTGCTGGTGTGAGTGGATCAGACACAGCAGTGCTGCTGGACATTTCAGTGTCGCTGCTGGACTGAGAATCATCCACCAACCAAAACTATTCAGACGAATGCGTCCTGTGGGCAGCGTCCTGTGGGCAGCGTCCTGTGAGCAGCGTCCTGTGAGCAGCGTCCTGTGGGCTGCCTCCTGTGGGCTGCCTCCTGTGGTCAGCGTCCTGTGGGCAGCGTTCTGTGGGCAGCGTTCTGTGGGCAGCGTTCTGTGGGCAGCTTCCTGTGGGCAGCGTCCTCTGGGCAGCGTCCTGTGGTCAGCGTCCTGTGGGCAGCGTCCTGTGGGCTGTGTCCTGTGGGCTGTGTCCTGTGGGCAGCGTCCTGTGGTCAGCGTCCTGTGGTCAGCGTCCTGTGACCACTGATGAAGGACTAGAGGATGACCAACACTGCACTGTGCAGCAGCAGATGAGCTATCGTCTCTGACTGTACATCTACAAGGTGGAGCAGCAAGGTAGGAGTGTCTAATAGAGTGGACAGTGAGTGGACCCAGTGTCTCAACACTCCAGCAGCACTGCTGTGTCTGATTCCCTCACACCAGCACCACACACACTAACACACCACCACCACGTCAGTGTCCCTGCAGCGCTGAGAATGATCCACCACCCACATCATACCTGCTCTGTGGTGGTCCTGTGGGGGTCCTGACCATTGAAGAACAGGTTAGTACAGTATACAGAGAAACAGATGGACTCCAGTCTGTGAAGCTCACAGGTGTGGTATAAGCAGCTGTTAAGTTCAATCAGTTCAAATAACTTCCTAGTAGTTCCCGGTGTTCAGCCTTAAGGCCCGCCCACTGAGCTCAGAACACACCTCCCATTGGGTCTCCTCCAGCTGTGGCTGGAGCTCGTGGCTGCTTGCGGTGGCTCCACGGTTCTGCAGGCTCTGGCACTCAACGCGCAGGGTCTGGAGCTCGTCCTGCAGCCGGCCGCGCTCCTGCTGGGCTTTATACAGCTGCAGCTGCAGGGCCCGCTGAGCGCGCTGAGCCTGCTGGGAAACCTGCCGCAGCTTGGTGGCATACAGCTGCTTCAGCTCTGCCATCTCCTTCTCCCACAGACGCTGCTTCCCCTCGAACACCTGCAACACGGGCACAGAGAGGGCGTTACAGCACCATGTCCCACTTTCAATTCTCCACCCCTGTACTGCATCTCCGACATATCGGTACATGGTAAAAGGTTACTGAGTGCTAAATGAATGGTGGAATGATGTCAGGAGGGTGGAGGACGGTGAGCCCAACCCAAAACGGATGGGTGGGGCTTTGTATTTGCTGTCCCGGGCAAAAGCCAATCCAAATAACATATTCGGTACCACTTTAGAATAAGGCTACCTTTATAAAGGGTTCACTAATAGGTTATTATCATTTATTAGTCAGGGCATAAACACTTTACAAAGTATTAATAAGCAGTTATAACATGTTAATGAACGGGAGAACAGACGAGAGCCTGGATAAGCTGTATACGAATATGTATTGAAGCTGACAGGGTTTATGAGGACTCGTGGAAATGCTGAGGTATGATCAGTAAACATCACAAGCTGAGATTTAGCAGTGTATAAATGGGAGGTCACTGCTGTAACTGCTTACGAATGATTTTCCGGTGTTTATGACCTAATTAATAACCATTAGTAAACTCTTTATAACCCATTCATAAACTCTTTATGAAGGTAGCCTTATTCTAAAGTGGTACCGGATATTCCTCACAGTAGAAATAAAAACGCTGATGCGGCAATAAGGAAATTATCACATATATAAAGTTCCTCTTTTAATTTTAGGGTGTCAAATGAATTCTAGCCGGCTCACAACACTGAGAATATTAATATCATCGTTTCACTAATAGTTAATTCATCATTCTGTTTTCTTTTAGACTATAATTCATACTTTTAATTAATTCCTGATTTCTTTTAAGCTATAAAATGCCGACGTGGGGCTTTTAATTTGCTGTCCTGGGTAAAAGCTAATTAAAATGAGGTCATCAAATATTGCTCACAATATTGCTTGTATTAAAAATGTCGTTATATTTATATAACAGTTCAACAATTCAGGCCTTTTTCTGACTAATATATCATTTCAATATAATAATTTTACTATACTAGCAATTAGATTATTTATCTGCATTTATTTATCTATACTGTACAGTTATAGTATAGTATAGTATAGTATAGTATAGTATAGTATAGTATAGTATAGTATAGTATAGTTATATACTTTTTTATGATTTATGAAGGAGATGGTTTCGCCAACCTTGCCGACAGTTTCCTCCGATTAGCTAGGCTCCATTATTCTCTCTTTCTCAATCGCTCACTCACCTTCACCTATCGCTTCATCCATCTGGGTTTGGGCAGGTGGTGGAGCCTATCCCAGAGTTCATTGGGCGGAAGGGGAACATTACACAACCTATGTTCCAAACTATTTTCCGCATGTGGCATGCAGCTCCAAACAACCATCAGAGACAATGCTAGCTTGGAAGTATCCCCCCCTGGTTGCCCCCCTTTGTTCCGTCACCAGCACCAATCAGCACTGAGCGTTTCAGCTGTTAGGACATACGCTGCTTGTTTTCAGTGTTCATGGTGTTACTGTATTCACCCTCTGCCTGAAACACTCTTGTGGAGCTCCTGTGTGTTTAAGCCCTGCCTCCTGATCAGCCCAGTGTGCTCTGATTGGCCAGCTCTGCTCGGACTGGTCAAATGCTAGAGCAGTTTCCTGCTTCTCCTTCTCCGTCTAGCCAATAATAGCCATATATCGTCAACTAGTGATGCATGCAATGACATGTTTCCACCAGAGAGGTCTCCAAATCCCCAACTGCTGCTTTAAAATATGAACCATCCTGAAGACTGACCAGGTTTAGTGAGACGTGTCGTTGTTTGTGACAGTGTTAGTGACAGTGCTACTAGAATGTTCCCAAGCTGACTGTATCCCCTTACTCTATGTCAGCATCAGGACCACGCCTCATCGTAATTAGAGGTAAGGTCAGGGCTGACAAATGCACGTCTGTAGACCTCTTCCTGATCAGCTAGTTGTTCCCTGGTCACACCCTGTGTTAAAGCACCCGTCTGTCTAACGGTCAGCAGAGGTCTGGTTTGTGGTGTTGCAAGTGAATGGCTGGACTTCTTCCACATGTACCCAATAAAAGCCACATATTGCCACCTAGTGTCCCAAAGTATGTTTACAGGGCATTGGCGGTGCATTTCGTAATTTAAAGAAGCCATTGCTGCTAACACTGGAGGCAAAAAAATCGGTTTATGGTAATAATTGATTAATTAATTGATCATCTAGGCCTAGCCTGTGGTCTACAGTACCGACCTGCAACATCAGCTTCACCCACTGTAATGTAGCTCCGCTAAACTGTTTATTTAATGTTATTAAAATGTATTTATTAATATTATTTAATTTATCTGTCTTTAATTATTAAATAAATTATTATTACTATGATCATTTATTATTATTATTATTATTATTATTATTATTATTATTATTATTATTATTATTTTGTTGCTGTCAAATATGTTATTATTTTTATTATTATTACTAATGTTATTATTATTACTGTTATTGTTATTGTTGTTGTTGTTGTCAAATATGTTATTATTGTTTTTATTATTATGTCCTTTTATTATTTTATTATTTTATTTTTATTGGTATTTTATTATTATTACTATTATTATTATTTATTTTATTTATTATTATTATTATTATTATTATTACTAATGTTATTATTATTATTGTTGTTGTTGTTGTCAAATATGTTATTGTTTTTATTATTATGTCCTTTTATTTATTTATTATTTTATTTGTATTGTTATTTTATTATTATTACTATTATTATTATTTTTATTTATTTCATTTATTATTATTATTATTATTAGGATTATTCATATTCATAAACATGGTGTTACTCTGTTAAAGGACTGTGTAAATCTGCTTTATTGATTTCTGAGAGGCAGTTTTGTTGAAACTCAGTTTGGACCGTGTCAATAAGAGCCTGCTCTGACCTGCGCTATGGCGTCCTCGCTCTCGTCCAGGTTCCTCCGCATCTGCCGCAGCTCATGCTCTTTCTCCTGCAGCCGATCCTCCAGCTCCCTCACCACCTCCTCCAAGGATAGTGAGAGCTCATAAGGGGGCGGAGCCTCACTGCCACTGCTGTATCCCTGCAGGCGGCCAAGGGTGGCCATGCTGCGTCCCGCCGGCCCGCTTCCACCCCCCAAGCCCAGAGAGGTCCGGTCCAGGGAACCGATGTGGTCGATGTGACCCATGGAGGCGCTGATGTGGGCCAGGTGTGGCCGGTAAGGAGGGCGGTATGGTGGCAGGCTGCTCATGGAGTTGTGTCCCGAATCGGAGGCCGTCTCTTCCGCCTCCTGGCTCAGGGCACGAGGTGTGGCCAGGACGCCCTTGTTGGCGCTGGTGGCGCCGCGTGAGGGAGATGAGGACGAGGAGGACGTGGACAGTGATTTGGAGGCTGGTTTGCTGCTGTACGTTAGCTCCTCCGTCTTGGACACGTACAGATTCTGGACGGAGCTGAAGTTCTTCGGAGTGACCGGCTTGAAAGCTGAAGGCCTGAAACGAGGCTGTTGGAACAGAGGAGAAACTGTGAGTTTCATCTGAGAGAAGGAGCATCACTGAATCAGGAGAACCTCGGCGAGCCGTCCTGCAAATAACCAAATAATGATTCAACAGTCAGACGAGTTCGGTTCCGGAGTCTTTCTGGACCAGCTCAAAGTCTTCACATAATACAGTCACAAGGCCCAGGCTTAGAGAACGTCCAGAACCACGCTTAGGTCCAGTCATCACAGGAGTGGATAGAACACGCACACTGAGAAGACCTGTACCAAGTTCTGACCGAACTCTCCCTGGGTCTGACCGAACTCTCCCTGGGTCTGACCGAACTCTCCCTGGGTCTGACCGAACTCTCCCTGGGTCTGACTGAACTCTCCCTGGGTCTGACTGAACTCTCCCTGGGTCTGACTGAACTCTCCCTGGGTCTGACCGAACTCTCCCTGGGTCTGACCGAACTCTCCCTGGGTCTGACCGAACTCTCCCTGGGTCTGACTGAACTCTCCCTGGGTCTGACCGAACTCTCCCTGGGTCTGACCGAACTCTCCCTGGGTCTGATTGAGCTCTCATTGGTTCTAATTGAGCTCTCTTTGGTTCTGATTTGAGTTCTCTTTGGTTCTAATTGAGCTCTCTTTGGTTCTAATTTGAGCTCTCTTTGGTTCTAATTGAGCTCTCTTTGGTTCTGATTTGAGCTCTCTTTGGTTCTGATTGAGCTCTCCTTGGTTCTAATTGAGCTCTCTTTGGTTCTAACTGAGCTCTCCTTGGTTCTAATTGAGCTCTCTTTGGTTCTGATTGAGCTCTCTTTGGTTCTAATTGAGCTCTCTTTGGTTCTGATTTGAGTTCTCGTTGGTTCTAATTGAGCTCTCCTTGGTTCTAACTGAGCTCTCTTTGGTTCTAACTGAGCTCTCTTTGGTTCTAACTGAGCTCTCTTTGGTTCTGATTTGAGTTCTCTTTGGTTCTAATTGAGCTCTCTTTGGTTCTGATTCGAGTTCTCTTTGGTTCTGATTGAGCTCTCTTTGGTTCTGATTGAGCTCTTTGGTTTTGATTGAGCTCTTTTTGGTTTTGATTGAGCTCTCTTTGGTTCTAATTGAGCTCTCTTTGGTTCTGATTTGAGTTCTTTGGTTTTGATTGAGCTCTTTGGTTTTGATTGAGCGCTCATTGGTTCTAATTGAGCTCTCTTTGGTTCTGATTTGAGTTCTTTGGTTTTGATTGAGCTCTTTGGTTTTGATTGAGCGCTCATTGGTTCTAATTGAGCTCCCTTTGGTTCTAATTGAGCTCTCTTTGGTTCTGATTTGAGTTCTCTTTGGTTCTGATTGAGCTCTCTTTGGTTCTGATTGAGTTCTTTTTGGTTCTGATTGAGCTCTCTTTGGTTCTGATTGAGCTCTCTTTGGTTCTAATTGAGCTCTCTCTGGTTCTAACTGAGCTCTCTTTGGTTCTGATTTGAGCTCTCTTTGGTTCTGATTTGAGTTCTCTTTGGTTCTGATTGAGCTCTTTGGTTCTGATTGAACTCTCTTTGGTTCTAATTGAGCTCTCTCTGGTTCTAACTGAGCTCTCTTTGGTTCTGATTGAGCTCTTTGGTTCTGATTGAGCTCTTTGGTTCTGATTGAGCTCTTTGGTTCTGATTGAGTGATGTGATCCCTGAGTGATCCTGTGGGCTGATTCCTCCAGGGCACAGCCATTCGTTCCCTGGTGAGTGTATATGTATGGGGCAGGTTTTAACGGGCAGTGCCTATTTATCGGCTCAGAGGACACATTTGACGCCCTGGTCTCACTTGGGCCTGGGTGTAGACCAATCAGGAACGCACGGTGCCTCTTAAGCCCTGAAGCCAAGCCAAACGGAATAACGCATTTCACTCAGACCACTTCCTTCTTCTCTCTCTGTTGCACTCTGCCTGCCCAGTAAATCTGCCGGAGGCTTGCCCGGTTTGATCACCGCGCTGGATTTATTCCACCAGCTGCCGCCGGGTCGGTCTATACATCCGTAGAGACCTGGGAGTTTATGTGATTTACTCAAGAGGGAGACAGGCTGGTGCCGCCCCCCCCGCGACCATACGGTCACCGCGGCTGCACTTCATTTACTGTGAACTACCATAGGGGAAGCATCCATCTCTGCCTGTCATCTGCCCTGCTTAAAGCAGACATGGTGAGACAGGCTCGGCTGCACATGTGACGGAAGCAAGGACGGGTCTTATTTCCGTAACTGCCCGACCCAACAGCCACCATTACAGACATCCAGTGAGCGGTGGTGTCCTCCATGAGTCGTCCTGTTAGTGCAGCACCATTGGCAGACGGCTGCACCACGCAGGACTACATGCACACAGACCGTTACACCGACTGTCCTTAACACCACAACACCGTCACCAAATACTGCAGTGGTGTCGAGCCAGACTGTCATGGAGGGACTCAGAATGGCAGCGGGTGACGAGTCCCGCTTTGGTCTCGGTGGAGACGAGCAACCAATCCATGTATGGAGGCACCGTGGTCAGTGCCGAGATAAGTAGTCTGACGTCCAGAAGACCTGGTGTCACTCCACCTCCACCCCTACCGCACCATCCGCAGAAACTGTGTGAGGATATTCAAGCTGCATGGGACGGATTACCACAGGACACCATTAGGAACCTCTACAGCGCCATACCGAGACGTCTGGTATGTTGGGTTAGCCAACATGGCGGCCCAACGCCATACCGAGAGACGCTACTTCTGTATGTGTAGCTCAGTAAATATTGATCATATCAGTCTAAACTGATCATCAGTTATTGATCCTGGTCACCTTTATCTTCCTTCCCAACACCACCGCACTCCCACACCTCCTTCTGGGAGCAGCTGTTCGTTTGGTGACCAGTGTAAGCGGCTTGGTGTCTGGTATCCTATCAGCTCTAAGCTCTCTGAGTTTGTGAGCGACTTCGTGAATCTGGAGGAGCAGGACATTGGGTCATACCTTGTCGAACTTGCCGCCGATTGGGAGCGAGTTCTTGCCCATGTCCACCTCTTTACCATCTTTGTGGTAGACCTTGGCATAGACGTTCTCCTCCTCGCTCGAGTGCTCCCTCTTGATGGAGGAGGTCCCGGAGATGATGTGCTTCCCTCCTTTCGACTCCTTTTTGGTGATGTTGAGGTAATTGAGCAGCTCCCTCTGGTTGAAGCCCTTCTTCAGCAGGCCGTTGCTCTGCCTCTCCGGCACCTGAGGAACCGCCCTGCTGCTTTTGGTGGGCGACACGTCTGGGTTCTCGATCAAACTGCCCACGCTGCCCATGATGCAGCCAGAGGACTCCACAGAGGATGGCGGGAAAAAGGGGTTGATGCTCTTGTTGTTGGGGTCTCGGGTCAAGGGCAGGGTCTGGACTGTTGCCATTGATTACAGGACTGGGTGGCTCCACCAGGAGGTCTGAAAAAGAACAGGAGAGAGAGAGAGAGGATAATGAGGACGTTCTCCAAAAACCACCATCGCCAGCCTTGTAACCCCACACATCATTATCCTCCTGTTATTTATATGACCAAAATGACGTATGACATAGAAATCTGAGCTCATATCTGGCCTTTTCATGCACATATCTGTTGATGTTGAAACAGAAAAAAATTGTCTTAATAATCTTATAAATTATCCTAATATTTATTAAGATTTAATGTAAAAAAGATTAAATATCACAAATAAAACAAATATAAATACAGAATATATATATATAAATACTAATAATAAAAGTATATATTATAATAAAACAACACATAAAAAACAGTACATAAAATTTTAAATAAATAATAAAATAATAAAATAAATAAAATAATAAAATAAATATATTAATAAAATAAATACTCAAAAATATATTATAATAAAATAACACAAAAAGAATAAAAAAATAAAAATGAATTTATATAATATAATATAATATAATATACTATGTATATAATATAATATAATATAATATAATATAATATAATATAATATAATATAATATGTATATAATATAATATAATATAATATAATATAATATGTATATAACATAGTATAATATAATATAATATAATATAATATAATATGTATATAATATAATATAATATAATATAATATAATATAATATAATATGTATATAATATAATATAACATAATATAATATGTATATAATATAATATAATATAATATAATATAATATAATATAATATAATATACTAATATAATATAATATAATATAATATAATATAATATAATATAATATAATATAATATAATATAATATAATATAATATAATATAATATAATATAATAATATAATATAATATAATATAATATAATATAATATAATATACTAATATAACATAATATAATATAATATAATATAATATAATATAATATAATATAATATAATATAATATAATATACTATGTATATAATGTAATATAATATAATTAATATAATATAATATGTATATAACATAATATAATATAATATAATATAATATAATATAATATAATATACTATGTATATAATGTAATATAATATAATTAATATAATATAATATAATATAACATAATATAATATGTATATAACATAGTATAATATAATATAATATAATATAATATGTATATAATATAATATAATATAATATAATATAATATGTATATAATAAAACGTATATAAACTAAGACAACATTGGTAGAATAAGGAGAGCCTGGGTTCAATTCCCCGATCAGGCTGCCTGGGTCCTTGTCTGCATGTTCTCCACATGTCCATGTGGGAATAACGTGGCACCAAGTAGGACTTCGGGATTTGGGGGCCTCTCTGGTGGTCTCCTAAAGCTGCCACTGTGCTGAAAGAGTATTTGAAGAGAACTCAACACCTCAGTGACGTTCATGTGTCCTGAGCGTGAATATCCACGACTGCCCCCTCATAACCTGATCCTGAGTTTACACACAACGACATGTGACGGGTCTGAAGCCCCCCAGACTGAATCTCGTTTGAGCGGCGTGTACAAGGCTTTATGAGTGACCACTGGACCCCAAGTCTGTGGGTGGACTGCATAATCACCCGAGGCAACATCTACCTACGCACCCAGCAGCTGCACACCGACCTGAACACGCTTAGACACGATCGATAGTAAACACGACGAGGAGGTGTGTGTTACTAGAACCTATATACAGAACCACACTACAGCACGTCCACCAACGCCTTCTGCCTCTCAAAGTGCTCCTGGGCCTTTTGTTTATCTAGAACCAAAGTGGAAACCGGTTCTATGTAGCACCAAAACGTTTTATGAGACCTCGACTCTGTGAAACAGATAAAGCTCAGGTCATTAGTGGGAGCGTTATCCCACCCAACGCTCCGAGCCTGTTACATAACCAGAGTGAGGGACGGTCCCACGCCAATCCCAATCCCAGAGCACCTCCAACAATCCTCTACTGTAGTGAGAGGACCCCCAGCCCCTCCCCTCCCCACCACCCCATATCACAGCCCCCCAGATCACAGCAGGATACCGCTCTGATGAGCAGAACCCACCTTCTCCAACACTGACCCCATTCCCACAGGAGCCACACCCCCATTCCAACCCACCACTACCTCATTTTCATTCCTCCCCTACTTTCTCTTCCTCCATTTATCTGTCTATCTTTTCATCCTCCAATCCCCCTCTCCTTTCTCCCTCTTTACCTCTCTCTCTCCTCATCTCTCTCTCTCCCCTACTTTCTCTTCCTCTTTTCGTCCTCCATTCCCCCTCTCCTTTCTCCCTCTGTACCTCTCTCTCTCCTATTTTCTCTCTCTATACTTTCTCTTCCTCTTTTCATCCTCCACTCCCCCTCTCCTTTTTCCCTCTTTACCTCTCTCACTCTCTCATTTTCTCTCTCCCTACGTTCTCTTCCTCTTTTTATCCTCTATTCCCCCTCTCCTTTCTCCCTCCTTACCTCTCTCGCTTTCCTCATTTCTCTCTCCCCTACTTTCTCTTCCTCCATTTTCTGTCTATCTCCCCTCTCCTTTCTCCCTTCCTCCATCTCTCTCTTCCTCTCCTCCTTTTTTTCTCCTCTACATTCTATTCTTCGGTACTCTCTCTTCTTCTTCCTCATTTTTCTTTCCTTTCTCCCTTTCCATCTCTCTCTTTCCTTCTCTCTTACTTCATTTTTCCAACTTCTCTACTGTTGGTCCATTTTTTCTTTCCCCCCATTTTTCCTCTCCTTTCTCCCTATTTCCATCTCTCTCTCTACTCTTCTTTTTCCCTCAGCTCATTTTCTCTCCTCTACTTTCTGTCCTTTCATTTTTCTGTGATCTCTTTCACCCACTTTTTTTCTCTTTTCCCACTCCCCTCTCACTTTACTACTCTCCCTTTCTCTGTTTCTCTCTCTCTGTCTCTCTCTCTTTCTTCACTCTCTCTCTCTCTCCCTCTCCCTCTCCCTCTCTCTCTCCCTCTCCCTCTCTCTCTCTCCCACTCTCTCTCTCTCTCTCTCCCTCTCCCTCTCTCTCTCTCTCCCTCTCTCTCTCTCTCTCTCTCCCACTCTCTCTCTCACTCCCTCTCCCTCTCTCTCTCTCCCTCTCTCTTCTCTCACTCTCTCTCTCTCTCTCTCTCTCTCTCTCTCTCTCTCTCTCTCTCTCTCTCTCTCTCTCTCTCTCTTTACAGAGTCCTCATTAAGAGTGCAGTTTTATTGATTTCTCTCTAGTCAGTCTCTCTCTCTCTCTCTCTCTCTCTCTCTCTATACTCTACTGCCTCTAAACACAGTGCTCACGTCTGTGTGGGCATTAGGCCCGTCACGTTTACAGGCGGTACATAAAAGAGAATAATAATAATCTTTAAAGTGTTAATGTGAAGGAAGGCTCCTCAGAAAGCCTGCATGAAACTCGCTCATGAATAATATAAGCACCTAACTGGAGCGGGCGGTTGGCCCATCGTCCGGGTTTTTAGGTCACAGCTAAGCTGATTCTGAGCAGTGTGAAACGGATCAGTTCTGAGGCCAGAAGAGCTCCAGTGTGGCATTCCGCCCGTCCACCAGGGCCGTGTCCACCAGGGCCGTGTCCACCAGGGCCGTGTCCACCAGCTGCTTCATTAGCCTCATTCTGAGCAAACTCCTACCATCATCATCAGGCCCGCGCAATCACATCCTGATCAATCACACCTGCACAGTTACACACGAACAGCCGCAGTGACCCCCAAAGTGTAGTCGATCGGGTGTAACACCAGCGACTGCTCCGTTCACAAGCTCTGCAGACAAACATGAGTCACCTTGTGGGTTTAAGGTAGTAGTAGCTTCAGGCTCCTGCAGGTGGTGCTACACGAGGGTGATGGGGCTTTAAACACCTTCAGGGTGTGAAAGATGGGATCCATAGATTGGAAAGAGATGAAGGCCTTGTTCCATGTGTGGTAAATGGCTCCAGAGCAGATGTTAATGATGGGCTAAAAGAAGTGACTGAGCATGTGGGCGTGGCCAAAGACCATAGTGTGAAGGAAGTAGCTCAATCTGCAGGTGTATGGAAGCGTACGGTCATACAGGTCTACCAGCAGTGTCTAAAATCTCCTCAGGGTAGGCATCAACCAAATCTGGCCCAATGGCACAAGAGTGTCCTGGGTCCTGGATAAACTTTGTTCTTTCCACTGTGTATTTGTATAGAACTGAAATGACAATAACGCCTGTTGAACTTGAACATAGCTTTGGGCACCAGGATGTGGTGGGCAACATACGGCCCTGGGGTTCATGGGGTCACCAGCAAAACATGGGGTCGCCACAGCAAAACATTTGGTGTAACAGTTTGTCTTCTGAAAATGTTATTCTCTAGTTTGGTAAGTCTTCCACACAGTAACTGAGCTCCTGCCCATCATCTCCTCATCTGTCTGTATTCCTGGAAATGAGCAGCAGCTCAGTCTTTCCACCAAACCCCCTGGAAAATGGAGCGTTTGACTTCCTTTTTACGCATTTACTAATATGACGAGTAGTGTACTTGTAAAGTTTTCCAGACGTACCGCTGAGCATCTAGTTTACAGACTGTCTAGCTCCATGTAAAGGACCGACTGGGTTAACCAATCTGCTACCATGCCACCCTGAGGTGCGATGCGAGATACGCAGTTCAGAGGGACGATATTTTAGCTAGACTACAGAAAGATAATACAACCTGCAGATCACACGGAGTGAGGGATAAAGTGGAGAGAAGACAAAGAAGCTAATTTTAAAGCCCTCTGAGGCACTACGCTCACCATTCACCAGCACTGTGAACTAGTCTGACTCCTCTGTAACTTTGACTTCTTGAATGATGTTGGTTACATCTTAAACAGCGCATTATACCAAAGGCTGGAATGACCTGGACTTCCCCTTTAGGGTCACATGTGCACAGGGACTGCTTGACAGTATATCACCTCAGGGCACTAAGATCTGAACAATGCTACATACAGTGGACATGTACCGGGTCACGGCACCAAATATCACCAAGACCCGCACGCCAAAGCATGAAGTCACCATGAGGTCATAGTCATGATTCATCTACCGAACACGAAAGGGTGGATAGTGTGCATTCACATCAACGACACTGCCAAAAGTCTGCACTTCAAGAATGTCCAGCGCATAAATAATGCCAAGTGTTCATTATGGATGCCTGGATTTCCATTCATCCCAAACCAACCACGGATCATTTGGCCCTGCTGGAGCTGGAGCTGGAGCTTCCCATGCAAATAGACAGAAAGAGAAAGCACAGCAGAGTGGAGGCGCTCGGCGGGCGAGATCAAAGAGACGCCTCATGCCTTTATTCATGAGAGAACAAGCCCTCTCTCCTACATCCTGCAGAACGACTGCGCTCGCACTGTAACCAGCTGTGCAATGCAGCGCTTAAAGACATTCCCAATTACAGCTTCCCTCACCCTGATGTGGTTTCAGACTCTGAAACAGCCAACCTGATCACTAAACTCAGACATGAGGGACAGTTTTAGATGTCTGGACTATGGACGGTCTCTAGTCATGTGCAGGACCGGAAAGGAAAGGACTAAACACATGTATGAAGAGGAGAGAAAAGCAGACTTCGGTGATGGGGACATTACAGGTACAGACTGTAGTCCATCTGTATACTGTATTACCCTGTTCTTCAATGGTCAGGACCCCCACAGGACCACCACAGAGCAGGTATGATGTGGGCAGCGTCCTGTGGTCAGCGTCCTGTGGGCAGCGTCCTGTGGGCAGCGTCCTGTGCTCAGCGTCCTGTGCTCAGCGTCCTGTGACCACTGGTGAAGGACTAGAGGATGACCAGCACTGCACTGTGCAGCAGCAGATGAGCTATCGTCTCTGACTGTCCATCTACAAGGTGGACCAGCGAGGTAGGAGTGTCTAGTAGAGTGGACAGTGAGTGGACCCAGTGTCTAAACACTCCAGCAGCACTGCTGTGTCTGGTCCACTCACACCAGCACCCCACACACTAACACACCACCACCACGTCAGTGTTACTGCAGGGCTGAGAATGATCCACCACCCACATAATACCTGCTCTGTGGTGGTCCTGTGGGGGTCCTGACCATCGAAGAACAGGGTAATAGAGTATACAGAGAAACAGAGGGACTACAGTCTGTACCTGTAGAACTACAGAGTGTCCTATATGGTCAGTGGAGCTGATGTATGCCCCGCTCCTGAACCCCATCATCTTCCTCTTCATCAATTCAAGCATGCTTCATATCTGTGGGAAACGCTGGGATCCTGACAGACGCCGAGCTCAGAGAGGGCTGCTCATGTGAATGCGCTCTGGGCAAGCGTGAGTAAGCAGTGAGTGAGACTGTGATCATGATCAGTCGATTGTGCTGTGGGGCTCACCACTAATGTTCCACCAACCGCACTTCCTCCATTAGCACGCATTCCAAAACACCCCACCTGCTGCCTCACACAGGGCCAGAGACGGCTTACAGCACACACCAGCTAGACCAGCTAATGAATCACAAGCCATGACCACTATAGCTGTACATTCAATGTACAGTTATTAATAATATTAATAGTTAATAGTCATTAATTAGATCTACTATGTGCATGCTGTATCTACACTGCTGGTTTATTACTCTTTGTATACCAAACATCACAAACACTGAGCCAATATGTAATAGGACTGTGGCTTAGCAAGAACCTGGCGCTGCCATACGTGTCATCAAACGGGGGTTAGCAGGGCTGTAAGAAAATATCAATACACGTCATTATCGCGATATTAATAGTGATATTGTATCAGTTCTCTAAAACACTTTGTTCATTTAGTGATGTGTTTAAACCCCTGGCCACTAGATGGCAGGGCTGTAATCCATCTTAAGCCATTACACTCTCATGTGCCTAAGCTAATGTTAGCATTAGCAACACTATGTATACAGTGGGGTGCTTTAATCTATATACTGTAGTTCTACAGGTACAGACTGTAGTCCATCTGTTTCTCTGTGTACTCTATTACCCTGTTCTTCAAAGGTCAGGACCCCCACAGGACCACCACAGAGCAGGTACGATGTAAGTGGTGGATCATTCTCAGCACTGCAGTGACACTGACGTGGTGGTGGTGTGTTAGTGTGTGTGGTGCTGGTGTGAGTGGATCAGACACAGCGGTGCTGCTGAAGTGTTGAGACACTGTGTCCACTCACTGTCCACTCTATTAGACACTCCTACCTTGCTGCTCCACCTTGTAGATGTACAGTCAGAGACGATAGCTCATCTGCTGCTGCACAGTGCAGTGTTGGTCATCCTCTAGTCCTTCATCAGTGGTCACAGGACGCTGCCCACAGGACGCTGCCCACAGGACACTGCTCACAGGACTCTGCTCACAGGACGCTGCTCACAGGACGCTGCTCACAGGACCCTGCCCACAGGACGCTGTCCACAGGACGCTGCCAACAGGATGCTGCCCACAGGACACTGCCCACAGGACCCTGCCCACAGGACCCTGCCCACAGGACGCTGCCCACAGGACGCTGCCCACAGGACCCTGTCCACAGGACGCTGCCCACAGGACGCTGTCCGCAGGACGCTGTCCACAGGACGCTGCCCACAGGACGCTATCCACAGGACGCTGTCCGCAGGACGCTGCCCACAGGACGCTGCCCACAGGACACTGCCCACAGGACACTGCACACAGGACGCTGCCCACAGGACCCTGTCCACAGGACGCTGTCCGCAGGACGCTGTCCACAGGACGCTGCCCACAGAACGATGCCCACAGGACGCTGTCCACAGGACGCTGCCCACAGGACGCTGCCCGCAGGACGCTGTCCGCAGGACGCTGCCCACAGGACGCTGTCCGCAGGACGCTGCCCACAGGACCCTGCTCACAGGACCCTGCCCACAGGACGCTGCCCACAGGACGCTGCCCACAGGACGCTGCCCACAGGATGCTGTCCACAGGACGCTGTCCACAGGACGCTGCCCACAGGATGCTGCCCACAGGATGCTGCCCACAGGATGCTGTCCACAGGACGCTGCCCACAGGACGCTGCCCACAGGACACTGCCCACAGGACGCTGCCCACAGGACGCAGTTGACTGGATAGTTTTGGTTGGTGGCCGATTCTCAGTTCAGTAGTGTCACTGAGGTGTCCATCAGCACTGCTGATCCACTCACACCAGCGCTCCACACTCCACCACTACGTCACTCCAGTGCTGAGAATGATCCACCACCCACATAGTACCTGCTCTGTGGTGGTCCTGTGGGGGTCCTGACCATTGAAGAACAGGGTAATAGAGTGGACTACAGATGGACTACAGTCTGTACCTGTAGAACTACAGAGTGCTCCTATAGGCTCAGTGGAGCTGATATGGGCAGTGTGAATACATTGAACTTTGAACTCCGCTGCAGACACAGATCTAGACTTGGCGAAGAAAGAACTATTGGGCGTAATGAAAACTGAATTACAGACGCTTAGTGGCCACGCCGGACACGCCTCACTGGAGAGTTTCAGCTGGAATAATCTACAGCGTTTTCAGATGACGTTCCTGGCGTTCCCTGACCTTAAAACTCTGAACTCTGGGTCTGTGGGAAGTGTCAAGAATCTCTGTGGCTGATAACACAAAGCCTGGAGCTCTCAGATGGGGGGGCGGAGGGCAGAGGAGCCTTTTAAAGAGGGGCCACAAATCTCTCAGCACTACAACAGCCATGTGTCCAGTTGTTATCTAAGACTTCTGAAGAGCCTGAAAAGCCAGCGAGGGCTCAGGTTTGATTTACAGCCCAGATAAGTAGCCCCTGCACTCACACACATACCAGGCTGTATCCAGTGTCAAGATGTGGTGTCAGTCACATCTCGTCTCATGTGTTATTTACCTACATGTGATAATAATAACCTCACATCAGTGTTCAGACACTCTTACACCAAAGTATTGTACAGTTGGGTCAGATTTGGTAGATGCCTTCCCTGACACAATTCCGAGGAGAATTCCCTGTAGACTGGGATTGTAGCCACTGCTGGTAGACCTGTATGACCATATGCTTCCATACACCTGCAGATTCAGCTACTTCCTTCACACTATGGTCTGCCCACATGCTCAGTCACTCCTTTTAGCCAAGCATTAACATCTGCTCTGGAGCTGTTTACCACACATGGAACGAGACATTCCCTGCACTGTAGCACCTCTTCCCAATCTATGGATCCCGTCACTCACACCCCACAGATATCTATAGTTCCATCATCTTTGTACAGCGCCATCTGCAGGAGCCTGAAGTTACTACCACCTTAAACACACAAGGTGTTGTGTCTTTGAGGAACCTATATCCCAACACACACACTTAACACACACGCACACACACACACTCAAACAAACACAAACACACACACACACACACATACACACATACACAAATGCACACACACACACACACAAACACACACACACACACACACACACACACACACACATACACACACACACACACACACACACACACACACACACATACACACATTCACACACACACATATACACTTACACTTACACACAAACACAAACACACACACACATACACAAACACACATACACAAACACACACACACACACACACATACACCTAACACACACACAAACACACACACACCTAACACACACACATACACTTACACACAAACACAAACACACGTACACACATACACAAACGCACACACACACACACAAACGCACACACACACACACACACACACACACACACACACACACACACACATACACACACACACACATATACACACACACACAAACACATATACACCTAACACACACACAAACACACACCTAACACACACACATACACACACACACACACACACACATACACACATACACAAATGCACACACACACACACACACACACACACACATACACACACACACAAACACATACACACACACACACACATACACACATTCACACACACACATATACACTTACACTTACACACAAACACAAACACACACACACATACACAAACACACATACACAAACACACACACACATACACCTAACACACACACAAACACACACACACCTAACACACACACATACACTTACACACAAACACAAACACACACACACATACACACATACACAAACGCACACACACACACACAAACGCACACACACACACACACAAACACACACACACACACATACACACACACACACATATACACACACACACAAACACATATACACCTAACACACACACAAACACACACCTAACACACACACATTCAAACACAAACACAAACACACACACACACACCTAACACACACACACCTAACACACACACATACAAACACAAACACACACACACACACCTAACAGCCACACATACACACACATATATACACACACACACTTTTACTTTAGGGACATTACACAGACTTACTGAAGACTTACACAAAACCCTAGACCTAACTAGAACCTAACCAGAACTAACTTTAATCCTAACTGTGACCCTAACCTAACCTTAACTTCAAAACAACCCTTCACTTTAAAAACTCACAATTTACATTGTGGGGACCAGCTTTAAGTGACCACAGTAGAAGAGTCCCCACGATGTTAGTATATGGACAAGCTTTGGTCCCCACAGTGTGTCATAAACCCGACACACATACACACACATACACACACTCACACTTGCGCAGTGAAGCTGTAATTAAAGGCTGGCCTACTTCAAAGGAAAGGCTGAGCTCCGGAAGAAGAGCACCTGAAGAGCTTCCTCTCTCTCTCTCTCCTCGTCTAACCCACCTGAGGACAGAGCCCAGACTGACTCCGAGTTAAACGCAGGAGGAGGGCTCTCCACATGCAAATCGGGTCATTTGGGCAAAACATGAGGGGGGGGGGGTTAAGGTGACTCACTCACAGTGGCGTTCAACATGATCCCATTTTATGCTGCCTCAGTTTCGACTGGCACCTGTTGCAGCTGGGTTTCAAGTGAGCTTACATGCAACTCAGGTGCAACTCAGGTGTCATGCAGGTTTCAAGCTAATACAGTTCCAGGCACTGTTTCTACTGAACTATAAAGATTCAGCTAGAGTGCTCAGGTGAGCTGGAATTCCTACAGGACTGTGTATCGGGATTAACTGAGCGCTCCTGGTGTTTAATACTGAGTATGTATGTATTGTCTATGTGTATTTTGTATTTCAGCACTCAGAGGAACTACAGACCCAAGATATTCACTCACATTCACACCCGTGTACACGTGACGTAAACATACACATGGTTTGGTTTCACCTCATTGTCGGCTCGCTGGGGCCAGGTGATTACTGTCAACTGTAGTTTACAGCCACCCTCAGCCAGTAACTGTTTTACTGAGATCATCAGATCATCATATCATCATTTCCCTAATCTATTTTATTATTTATTGTTTACTTTTAAAGTTTTTCATTGTTTTTACTTTTAATTTGAATTGTACTTTTAATAACTTTCTCCATTCTACTCTACTCTACTCTACTCTATTCTACTCTGTTCTATTCTACTCTACTCTATTCTATTCTATTCTATTCTATTCTATTCTATTCTACTCTACTCTACTCTACTCTGTTCTATTCTACTCTACTCTACTCTACTCTACTCTATTCTATTCTACTCTACTCTACTCTGTTCTATTCTATTCTACTCTACTCTACTCTACTCTGTTCTATTCTATTCTACTCTACTCTACTCTGTTCTATTCTATTCTATTCTACTCTACTCTACTCTGTTCTATTCTATTCTATTCTATTCTACTCTACTCTATTCTATTCTATTCTATTCTACTCTACTCTACTCTACTCTATTCTATTCTACTCTACTATACTCTATTCTATTCTACTCTACTCTGTTCTATTCTATTCTACTCTACTCTACTCTGTTCTATTCTACTCTACTCTACTCTGTTCTATTCTATTCTATTCTATTCTATTCTATTCTACTCTACTCTACTCTGTTCTATTCTATTCTATTCTATTCTACTCTACCCTGTTCTGTTCTATTCTACTCTACTCTGTTCTATTCTACTCTACTCTATTCTACTCTACTCTACTCTACTCGACTCTACTCTATTCTATTCTATTCTATTCTATTCTACTCTACTCTACTCTCTTCTCTTCTACTCTATTCTCTTCTTATCTACTCTCTTCTATTCTCTTCTACTCTATTCTCTTTTACTCTCTTCTCTTCTCCTCTATTCTATTCTATTTTCTTCTCTTCTCTTCTCTTCTCTTCTACTCTATTCTATTCTACTCTACTCTACTCTATTCTACTCTACTCTGCTATATTCTACTCTACTCTACTCTATTCTATTCTCTTCTATTCTATTTTATTCTGTTCTGTTCTATCCTGTTCTATTCTACTGTTTTTATTATATTCTATTATATAATTTGTCTTTACAAATTCCTTTTCATGTTTACTTTCCTGTTAAATTTTAAGTTTGTCTTTATTTATTTATTTGTTAGTTAGTTAGTTATTAATTAGTGAATTAGTTTATCATTTGTATTAACCTTGTTTTCATTTTGAGTTCTTTTTATTTAATGATAGTATTTCTTATTTGTACTACTTTTTATTGTCCTAAAATGTAGGACAATACATTTGTATTGCAGAGCAGAGCAACAACCACAGATCAGGTTTATCCACACAGCAGACAGCACAGCAGGTCTGGAGTCTACACCGAGATTTGGTCATTGAATATGTAAACATAACACCTCAGCCAGCATGCTGGTATTTAGCTGTGCTCACAACCATCACGGCCCAAACAGCTTATTATAAAACCATGGAGGACTTGAGTGTGGAGCCTCTCTGGAAGCCTCCAGCCGTCAGTTCAGATCGGCCGCAGCTCAGAAAGCTAACAGAGCTAACAACAAAGCTAAGACACAGCTGGGTGTACATGCAACATTCCAGGAATGACTGTCTGCATCAGTATCAAACAGCAGGAAGCTTTTTCCCACAGGCTCGAGGAGTTAAAGACGGACCAGATAACTAACTGATGTGGTGCAGTAAGTTCACTCTCGCCGTACAAGCCTGGATGCCTTCAAAGAACCTTTCAGGTGAATGAATTTCTAAAGAACAGACGATACAAACATTGGAAGGTAACCAGGTTATTGACTAACCAATCACAAGGCTGATGTCTCTGGCCCCACCCATACAGAACAGTTTCAGAGTCAGAGAGAGCTAAAGCTGGACCTCCTGACTGAAGCTGCCTGTCATCCCTTCATCCCTTCATTCTTTTATCCATCACCAACACTGTTCCTTAACTCCTTCATTCCCTTATCCATCACCAACAGTGTTCCTTCATTCCTTCATCCATCACCAACAGTGCTCCTTCATTCCTTCATCCATCACCAACACTGTTCCTTCATTCCTTCATCCATCACCAGTGTTCCTTCATTCTTCATCCATCACCAACACTGTTCCTTCATTCCTTCATCCATCACCAACACTGTTCCTTCATTCCTTCTTCTATCACCAACACTGTTCCTTCATTCCTTCATCCATCACCAACACTATTCCTTCACTCCTTCATTCCTTTATCCATCACCAACACTGTTCCTTCACTCCTTCATTCCTTCATCCATCACCAACACTGTTCCTTCACTCCTTCATTTCTTTATCCATCACCAACAGTGTTACTTCATTCCTTCATCCATCACCAACAGTGCTCCTTCATTCCTTCATCCATCACCAACACTGTACCTTCATTCCTTCATCCATCACCAACACTGTTCCTTCATTCCTTTATCCATCACCAACACTGTTCCTTCATTCCTTTATCCATCACCAACAGTGTTCCTTCATTCCTTCATCCATCACCAACACTGTTCCTTCATTCCTTCATCCATCACCAACACTGATCCTTCACTCTTTCATTCCTTTATCCATCACCAACACTGTTCCTTCATTCCTTTTTCCCTTTATCCATACACCAACATTGTTCCTTCACTCCTTAATTCTATTACTCATCACCAACACTGTTCCTTCATTCTCTTACCCTTCACCAACACTGTTCCTTCATTCCTTTATCTATACACCAACACTGTTCCTTCATCAGTCAGACCTGATTAGCTAGCCCAGTGTTGTAATGGACCTGCTGATTGAACATGAAACACTGTATATGTGCCACAGAACTGAACTGATACTGCTTAAGCATTGGATCCAAACATCAGGCTGCTAATGTACCGCACACGTCCACATTCATTCTGATGTAATACGTTTTTATCCAGCTTGCACACCTCCAGTTCATATGCACACCTTGGAACTGAGATAATGTGATGCATAAGGATCTTTAATTCCAGCTTTAGACTCAAAATCCAGTTTGGCCACAGATCCGAGACAAGCCGGTGAAACTCAGAGGTACACAAAAGCAATCAAATTCCAGGCATACTTTCAGAAACACAAGTTAAGTCTTGCCGTCCACCTGACGCAGCGTGGGATGGCTCGCAGCCAAGCCGAGTCAAGTTCTCCTAAAAATATCACCATCTTCACTTCCCGGCCGGAGACATTAATAAACTCCTTCCTCATCACATCTTCCCGAGTCCGAGCTCTCTGGAAACTCAGCTCGGATCCTCCCGACGCCTCACTCTGCTGCACTGATTGATGTGCTCAATTAAAAAAGCACAGGAAGGAAAAATGACGCACGGTCACGGACGTTCGAGCACGCAGGTCCTCGGGGTAACTTCAGCCATCCTGGGTTTCCAGCCTCCGCCACTGCAATTCTTCACTTCACTGTCTCAAATGGCACGTGTCCATCACCTGTCCGGTCGTCTCTGGGCCTCAGCAGTAAAGAGCCACTGCTATCGATTAGCTGGAGTGTGTTGGGGCTCACGGGCAGATGTGCAGACGCTGCAAAGCGAAGACTTCCTCGTGCTGGACGACCGCACACCAGAGCCAAAACCACTGAACTCTGGTAATCATTGCCCAGAGCAGCGTGTGTGCACACGCCGGATTCCTTTAGCCTGAGGGTTCTCCGTGTTAAGCACAAAGGAGCCTCTGCTCTGTTAACAGGTCACCAATCACGGAGACAAATAGCTCTAGCCAAGGAATCACTACATGCTGTAGGTGGATTTACATCAGAGCAACCACACAAGGCCCTGAGGGCAGACGTGGCACACCACGAAACTCTACCCTGCCTCTGCGTATTCGGACCTGACTCTGAAGTCTGACAGTATCAGCCTTTAGTATAATTAGTATCTGTTGATAGTGCTGCTGGCGATCAGGGTCTTTTCGCAATAGGGGAAAATCTTCTATTTCCTGAAAGTCCAGTGAGGAGGCAGTCGCCTTAGAGTTCCAGTAGTGATGACCAGAGAGTTTCTAGGGAGGAGAATTACCAAGCCGCTTCATCAACTAGTGATACATGACTCCCATGTGCTTTGGAGACGACACCGACTCTGGACTCTGACTCTCACTCAATGGAATCGACTCCTCTACTCTATTCAATTGTAGTCAAGATGATGACAGCCCTGGGGGCAGCACGGTGGTGCAGTGGGTACTGCTGTTGCCTCACAGCAAGTAGGGTCTGGGTTTGATTCCTGGCCAGCCCATGGTCCTTTCTGTATGGAGTTTGGATGTTCTCACTGTGTCTGTGTGGGATTCCTCCGGGTGCTCCGGGTTCCTCATACAGTCCGAAGTCATGCAGTCAGGTGAGATGGAGATGCTAACTTGCCCCCTTGGTCTGCGATGGGCTGTCAGCCTGTCTGGGGAGTTTCCTGCCTTCCACCCATTGATTGCTGGGAAAGCATCCAGCGTCCCCCAGAGCTGATGATAATACGGGACACAGCAAATAAGCCGTATAAGGACAACCAAATGAGTCCCCTGTGACTGAAACATACCTACTAGCCTGTGATTGGATTTGCATGGACTGGACTAGTTTCCGGATGTAGGCCACATCAATGTTCAGACACTGTTGCACCCAAGAATTGTGCAGTTGGCCCAAATTTGGTGGATGCCTTGGGGTTTCACAGGTTGTTCCAGGTAGTCCCCCATATCCCTCAAATCTGGGGGCCGGTCCAGATGCATCAATGCTCCTGAATGTTCATCATGTCACATTTGCAGCCCTATGATTGTGAGAGTTGTCATTTCAGAATACAGAGGCTCTTGAGGAATGGACTCCTCCATCACTATCAACAACAACCCAAACACAATGTTCCGCTGGTGTAGCTCAGCGGATAACACCACTACCCACCAAGTAGCCACCACCCCATGTGGGAAACTGGGGTTCAAATCCCAGTATGGGTGACTATGCTGGGCTACACCAATAAGAGTCCTTGGGCAAGACTCCTAACACTACAATGGCCTACCTGTAATGTGGTTAACCTTGTAAGTCGCTCTGGATAAGAGCGCCAGCTAAACGCCAGAAATGAAATGAAATGGATGTGCCTAGAACGCTCACCATCTTCCTCTGACACTAGACCTCATTAGGTTCTAGTTCAGAACTAGAGCTAGAAGGCCAGCACTTCTGAAAACACTAGAAGTCAATAGTCACCCAACGTTTTTCTGTCCATACATCCTGGAAATGCCCACTCGAACCACATCTAGCTCCTCAATAAGGATGTGCAGAACTTGCTGAGGTGGTTTAGGTAGACCGTATGACTTGCTGTAACATAGCTGTGCTATGAAACCATATAGCTGATCACAGTGGGTTGCCATTTCAAACACCACAAGCTGGATTGTGACTCCCTTTTGATTGCACCGCTTGCAGGTCACAGGGACATGGGGGTTCTAGATCATGTCTATATGTGTCAAAATTCAGCCCTACAGCTGTTTACGAAAACTCATATGAACTGGAGGCATACTCGATGGGTGTACTGTCACAAACACCAAGTGAACCACAAGAACGTCACATATGGGGACAGGGGGAAGGCCCTGGGAGCTACCTGGACATCTATCTGCTAACTTTATGAAACTGACCCTTGCATTTAACGAGTTGGGGGAGTCTAGTTTGGCACCATGACCAGATTTTATGTGCAGTTCACAGTCACCAATTCATAGCCCAACCGCGGAGTGACCGAGCAGAGTATCGTTCTCCGTGGAACAGCATAAATTAGGCAGGTCATTTAGACCTGAGGCTGTGGCCCCACTGTTTCCCCAACACTGGCCTGCTTTATTGGAGACCGTGAGTGCTTTTACACAGACACACAGTCTTCACGCTCCACGCTGCAGCACACAGGAGGCATTCTGCTTTTATGGGTTCAGAGGCACTTATAAAACACAGCCAGCTGAACGCACAGAGGTCAAAGGCCTCTCCAGTGAGGTCAAGCAAGACTAGCAAGACTAGCAGCGGGGGTAAATCACAGCTCAGATTTGGGACCAGCATTTTAAGCATTTCACGTTTCAAATACATACAGTATACAGTATATTCAATATATACAGTTATAGGCATTATACAATATATATGTATCTAGATAGATAGATAGATAGATACTGTATAGATAGATAGATAGATAGATAGATAGATAGATAGACAGACAGACAGACAGACAGACAGACAGATAGATAGATAGATAGATAGATAGATAGATAGATAGATAGATAGATAGATAGATAGATAGACAGACAGACAGACAGATAGACAGACAGATAGACAGACAGATAGACAGATAAATAGATAGATAGATAGATAGATAGATAGATAGATAGATAGATAGATACTGTATAGATAGATAGATAGATAGATAGATAGATAGATAGATAGATAGATACTGTATAGATAGATAGATAGATAGATAGATAGATAGATAGATAGATAGATAGATAGATAGATAGATAGATAGATAGATAGATAGAGCGATTGCCTGGGTTTCAGAATCTGGACCGGGCTGCTGCTCTTGTCCCATAAAGGTGGGTTTCCTAGGGTAGTCATTAGCTGGAGGTTAGGGAAGCAGCCTTGTGGAGGGACACTGTTTTGATTCCCAGAACTGACAGGACACGACCGAAGTGCCCTTGGGCAAGGCACCTAAAGAGCAACTGCTTCCCAGGTGCGGTAAACAGGACTGCCCACTGCCAGTGTGTGTTTCACTTCACGGATGGGTTAACGCATAAGCACAACTGGCTAACGGTTCTGTAGTTACTGTATCAGTGGTGTAGCCTAGCCTTCTGACATTACCGGCCTATGAACATGCATAGGCTTTAAATGGCCTGTGTCGCTCGTTTGTCCTGCTGATTCTTTATGTACCAGAAACTCTCAATACATCCACAATAACTGATCATTCATTCCTGCATGCTCTCCACCTCCAAAATAACCAGGCTGCTGTATGTAAATGAGCAGTGTTCTGATCAGCCTCACTCTAAGAGCAGTCTGGTCTGGAACGTCTCTTGTAACTCCAGCATGAATAAGCACAGCTGAACCACTGTAGCTTTGAATACATGGATATACACACACGTGTTCGTTTTAGTGACATCACGGGAACAAAGACATTCAAAGCAGTACAGAGCAGAAACCTTACCAAGGTTTACATACTACATTAAACTCCTCTATTCCACAAAAGTGAGGAACACAGGGGGCCGACATGCCAGGGTGGTGGTCCTGTCTCTGTACTTGTGCAGTTAGGATAGAAATACCAAGTCTAAGTGCTGATAGGACAGGTTTAGTTTTGTTGCACCTCCATCTACAACACTGCATCCCAAACACTGACATGGCAGAAACCTGCTGAGCAGATTTATGAACCTGATATAAGGTTAAGGGTCCACTTACTTAACCTTGTGTAGGAGACCTGTTGTTCAGAACCTACGAGGACTACAGTGCAACTTTGGACCCGCCAGTGACCCCTGGGCGTTTCAGGGGTTAACACTATCTGTTGATTTGAAAAAGAACTCAGTACGACGAATGGATATATACTATACTAGGTAGGTTTCTGACATCATGACATGCAAGGTTTTGCGCTCAGCCGTGCATGTGACGTAAGCAAGGACGGGCCTTATCGCTGTACCTGACTGACCCAACAGCCACGGTAACAGACACTCAGTGAGCAGTGGTGTCCTCCATGAGTCATCCTGTTGGTGCAGCACCATTGGCAGACGGCTGCACCACCCAGGACTACATGCACCCAGGCAGCTACAACGACTGTCCTTAACACCACGTCACCGTCACCAAAGACTGCAGTGGTGTCGTACCAGACTGTCATGGAGGGACTCAGAATGGCAGCGGGTCATCTTCATCTTCCCTCTTTAGTCTCGGTGGAGACGCCCAACGAATCGGTGTGTGGAGGAGCCATGGTCAGCACCAAGATGAACAGGCCTGGTGTCACTCTACCTCCACCCCTACCGCACCATCTGCAGGAACTGTGTGAGGATATCCAAGCTGCATGGGATGTGTTATCACAGGACACCATTAGGAAGCTCTACAGCTCCATACCGAGACGTCTGGTATGTTGGGTTAGCCCGACGCCATACCGAGAGACAGACTTCTGTATGTGTAGCTCAGTAAATATTGATCATATCAGTCTAAATGTATCATCAGTTATTGATCCTGGTCACCTTTATCTTTCTACCATCTATTCATTTCGTTGATGAGTGTATTTGATGACGTATACAGCCAAATATAAAAATAGGAAAACGTTGGATATGCAAAATTAAGGGCACATGGTTATTGTGTGTAGATGTTGACTACAAAAAGGGTCATTAAGAACCAGAATGCTAGTAGCTCCACACATTACTGTGATTTAAAGAACCTTTCTTTCAAACTATATGTGTAAGGTTAATAAAACTAGTTCATTTAAGTGATTTCACAAAAAATAATATCATAATTTATATTATTTATATAACATTTTTAATATCTTGCCTGAAATAACGAATCAACTTTCATAGGGTATTAAAAAAACCAACAAAAACACGCGTCCCAGAGCACCGGCTAGGGGAATCTGTAGCTCCTGTATTCGTATATACTTGGACTAATATCAGTTCTTCATTTCTTCAATCAGCATAATCATATGCGGACCTTAGACACTTTGTGAACACCAGTCCTGGCCATAAGTGAGTGTGAACGTGTGTAAGAGTGTGCTCGGCTGTAAGCAGATGTGTCTGAGGAGAGTCCATGCTGATTAGGAGCTTTGGAGAGAGAGGCCACCCCGAGAGCGTTAAACCTCAGTACAGCCAAAGCGCCGCAGTGCCTGCCCTGTCCCTACTGCTGTCAGTACTGAGACCAAGCATCGACTGGGTCCTCTTCTGAATCTGGGCTGAAGCAGCTTCACGTCACCGAAACAGAGCACTGGGCCAAACTCTTAGAGCACTTATCTCCACAATGTTAAATGCACCAGCAGAGTGAGGAGCTGGCAGCTACACCCGCTGCACACTCATCACAACTACAGCTGTGAAAGTACCGTCGGATGAACTCAGATCTTCCACTCCTGCCTTTACTCTGCTGGAGAATTCGGTTACTCAGCATTTCCATCCGTACTCAGATCCACTACGTACGAGATATTCAGTCTCGGTTCAGACAAACAGATTCAGCTCCTCAAAGAAATCTGCAGACGCACCTCCCAAGTTCAGTCTTAGAAGCTGGTTCAGCTGGCTTCCTGCTTCCCACCATCCCAATAACCCCAAACACATTCAGTAGAGTTGAGGTTCTGGACTCGGGGCTGGTCAGTACTTTGTTCTGAGAACACCAGCAGCTTCTTTGTTGGATCTGTCTAGATCTCCTTTTCTATAATAGATAGATAGATAGATAGATAGATAGATAGATAGATAGATAGATAGATAGATAGATAGATAGATAGATAGATAGATAGATAGACAGATAGATAGATAGCCAGATACATAGATAGATAGATAGATAGATAGATAGATAGATAGATAGATAGATAGATAGATAGATAGATAGACAGATAGATCGACAGATAGATAGATAGACAAATAGATAGATAGATAGATCGACAGACAGATAGATAGACAGATAGATAGATAGATAGATAGATAGATCGACAGATAGACAGATAGATAGATCGACAGATAGATGGATAGATGGATAGATAGATGATAGATAGATAGATGGATGGATGGATGGATGGATGGATGGATGGATGGATGGATGGATGGATAGATAGATAGATAGATAGATCGACAGATAGACAGATAGATAGATCGACAGATAGATAGATAGATAGATCGACAGATAGATAGATCGACAGATAGACAGATAGATAGATAGATAGATAGATAGATAGATAGATAGATAGATAGATAGATAGATAGATAGATAGATAGATAGATAGATAGATAGATCGATAGATAGATAGATCGACAGATAGACAGATAGATAGATAGATAGATAGATAGATAGATAGATAGACAGACAGATAGATAGATAGATAGATAGATAGATAGATAGACAGATAGATAGATAGATAGATAGATAGATAGATAGATAGATAGATAGATAGATAGATACACTGTATTCTTGATCAAACAGATACACTAACACAAACTGACCCACTTGTTGAAATGACTGGTGGCTGGGCTGGTGAAAGAAACCTCCTGGGAGTCTATTTGGAGACGCTGTAGGGCATACGCTGTCTTACACACTGCAATGGCCTAAATACTGCAGCCCTCTTTTTTTACGATTTACGATTTACCCACCTAAATATTCGACCTACATAGCTCTTATATAACTCCACACGGGCCTCTGCCCTTCAATCTACAGCCTGACTAATCACTCCTGATCAGCTCTCCTGATCCTCAGCCATATGGTTTCAACCCTCTGGGGCACACAGTATCTCACAGACATCCCCGCCCCTCTGTGCTGATCCCAGGAGCTTTCAGTGCTGAATACATGCAGAGGTAAACAGTCATGTTCGATAATCTGTGTGAACGCTGCATTCGCCTGACCAAACAGAGCCGGCACACGACCAACACAGCACTGAAAGGAGGAGTGACACCAAGTAAGATCCGCCAGTGTTTCAGCAACGCAGGAACAGAGTCAGGAGGGGGAAGCACTGAAGATACTCTAGTGGGGTATTATCATCACTGTTCATGATGAACGATAGAGACGTACTGAGTATGTTCCACTGGTACAGGACTAACTGAACAGCATTAAGAGTATTCAGTTGAGGAGCCTTCAAAATAATTAGTACTGAGATCGCTCAACTGAGAAGTATGCGGCTATTCGATGAAACAGTAAAGTAAATCCTCAATAAATAAATAAAAAATTATATATATTATATTATATTATATTATATTATATTATATTATATTATATTATATTATATTAATTATATTGTATACATTATATTATATTATATTGTATATATTATATTATATTATGTTATATTATATTATATTATATTGTATATATTATATTATATTATATTATATTATATTATATTATATTATATTGTATTATATTATATTGTATATATTATATTATATTATATTATATTATATTATATTATATTATATTATATTATATTATATTATATTATATTGTATATATTATATATTATATTATATTATATTATATTATATTATATTATATTATATTATATTATATTATATTATATTATATTATATTATATTATTTAATATTTTATTACATTTTATTACATTATATTATATTATATTATGTTATATTATATTATATTATATTATATTATATTATGTAATATTATATTATACTATAAATTAATTAGTGTTGAGTTTTGGGAATAGTCGGTTTAGAAGCTTAAGAAATTAGTTAAGTTTTGAGCTTCAACTTAAGAGCTTTAAAATCCATTATCAAGAACACTCAGTTCAGAAGTACTGAGAAAGCTTTATTTAGAAGTACTGAGAACGCTCCATTAAGAAAAGTATTGAGACCCCTTAACTGAGACGTACTGAATGCTGAGAAGAAAGTACTTAACTGAGAAGTCTTAAGAACGCACAACAGAAGTATCGAGAACACTTAAGCTGAGAAGTACTGAGAACCCTGAATTAAGAAGTATCGAGAATCTAATCAGTTAAGAACTACTGAGAACCCTAAATTGAGAAGTATTGAGAACACACAGTGCAGAACTACAGAGACCACTCAACTGAGAAATATTAGGAGGGCTTAGTTGTGAAATACTGAGACCCTTCAATTGAAAAGTACTTAGAACAATCAACTGAGAAATACTGAGAACCCTGAATTCAAAAGTATCAAGAATTGAATCAATTAAGAGGTACTGAGAACCCTTAGAGAACCCTTAATTGAGAAGTATCTAATCAATTAGAAAGTACTGAGAACCCTTAAGTGAGAACTATTGAGAACACTCAGTTGAGAAGTATCGAGAACACTTAGGCTTACTTGAGAAATACTGAGACCCATCAATTAACAAGTACTTAGAACAATCAACCGAGATGTACTGAGAACCCTGAATTCAAAAGTTCCAAAAACTGAATCAATTAAGAAGTACTGAGAACCCTTAATTGAGAGGTATTGAGAACGCTCAGTTGAGACATATCGAGACCCCTCAATTGTGAAATATTGAGAAGGCTTAGCTGTGAAATACCGAGACCCTTCAATTGACAAGTACTTAGAACAATCAACTGAGACGTACTGAGAACCCTGAATTTAAAAGTATTGATGATCTCCTCAGTTAGTAAGTATCGAGAACCCTTAATTTCGAGGCTTAAGGGAGTTTAACTGAGAAGTACTGAGAACCCACAGTAGAGACGTATAGAGAGCACTCGAGTGAGGAGAGTAAAGATGGAGCATGCTCAATTAAAGATCTATGAAAACCCTCAATTCAGAAGTACTGGGAATGCTCAACTGGGAACTACTGAAAAAGCAGAGCTGAGAAATACTGGGAATCCTGAGGCATGAAGTACTGAGTTAAAAAGGATCGACAGCCCCCAATTCAGAAGTACTGAGCACGCTCAGTTTAGAATCAACAGACACTCGACTGTACGAGTACTGAGACTACTGAACCGAGCAGCACAGAACACTCCACTGTACACTCTCACACTCTTCCACTGAGGCCGGAGGGCCCGAGGTGGAGAGGTGCATGCTTTATGGGTAGAACGTGAGATAAGTGATGAAAAAATGGCATTCCTCGCATTGCAGTGCAGGTAATCATTAATACGAGTGGCAGGGCACTCTGCACTGGGTCACTGAGATAAGCAGCCCAGAGGAAACCTCAAGAGCCAGTCCCTGACATGCACAGCAGTGTGTACAGTTTCTGTGGAGAGTGTCAACACCATCGTTCTTCTGTGAGCCAGGCCTTCTCGTCTAACATCACGTACATGGAAAACCGTGCAGGAATGCCTGATCGACAACACTGAAATTCCAGACACTCGTCCTCAGCACTTCTCAGGACTGGTTTGAAAGACTCAAGTTGCTGAACTCAGCACATCGTCACTTTTACACAGCTTGGCTGTTTCGGGAAACCCATTCCTCTTTTCCCACGGTGCTACAACAAGGTCCGAGGAGCAGCCGCACAATACAGACCTACACGGAACAGGGAATCAGTCAGGGATTTCTCTGAATGAGATCTGAGGATGTAGCTTTTCACATCTGACCAAATTCTGTGGCCATTAAAGATACGTACATGGGATCAACAGAATTTCTCATCATCAAAAACAAATTCAACGATCAAAAAGGTTTACTGTGATCCATGATGAAAAATCAAAAGCCATAAGATCCTTTATGTGAAGGAACGACTGGGGAGCCTAAAGGTAACCAAAGAACCCCCAGAAAAGCAGACCAGAGCAAAGCCAAGGCAAACAGGAGCGTTCCACTTGAACTGGGGCGCCGGAATTTCTTTAAGTGTAACTCCCCCCACAAGTCGGATTTCCTACTCGGAAACTTCGGAGGGCCTCACTAACAGTGTATGTTCCGGAATGATGGGGATCAATACGGAGTTGTTCAACTCTTCTGGGAAGGTTTTACACTAGGTGCTGGAACATTGCTGTGAGGATTTGATTAAGCATCAGTGAGGCCAGGTACTAATGTTGGAACACTGCTGTGAAGATTAGATTGAGCATCAGTAAGGTGAGGTATTAGTGTTGGAACATTGCTGTGAGGATATGATTGAGCATTAGTGAGGTCAGGTACTGATGTTGAAACATTGCTGTGAGGATTTGATTGAGCGTTAGTGAGGTCAGGTACTGATGTTGGAACATTGCTGTGAGGATTTGATTGAGCATTAGTGAGGTCAGGTACTGATGTTGGAACATTGCTGTGAGGATTTGATTGAGCGTTAGTGAGGTCAGGTACTGACGTTGGAACACTGCTGTGAGGATGTGATTGAACATCAGTAAGGTGAGGTATTAGTGTTGGAACATTGCTGTGAGGATTTGATTGAGCATTAGTGAGGTCAGGTAATGATGTTGAAACATTGCTGTGAGGATTTGATTGAGCATTAGTGAGGTCAGGTACTGATGTTGGAACATTGCTGTGAGGATTTGACTGAGCATCAGTGAGGTCAGGTACTGATGTTGGAACACTGCTGTGAGGATTTGATTAAGCATCAGTGAGGCCAGGTACTGATGTTGGAACACTGCTGTGAGGATGTGATTGAATATCAGTGAGGTCAGGTACTGATGTTGGAACATTGCTGTGAGGATTTGATTGAGCATTATCGAGGTCAGGTACTGACGTCGGAACATTGCTGTGAGGATTTGATTGAGCGTTAGTGAGGTCAAGTACTAATGTTGAAACATTGCTGTGAGAATTTGATTGAGCGTTAGTGAGGTCAGGTACTGATGTTGGAACACTGCTGTGAGGATGTGATTGAATATCAGTGAGGTCAGGTACTGATGTTGGAACATTGCTGTGAGGATCTGATTAAGCATTAGTGAGGTCAGGTACTGATGTTGGAACATTGCTGTGAGGATTTGACTGAGCATCAGTGAGGTCATGTACTGATGTCGAAACATTGCTGTGAGGCTCTGATTAAGCATCAGTGAGGTCAGGTACTGACGCTGGAACATTGCTGTGAAGATTAGATTGAGCATCAGTAAGGTGAGGTATTAGTGTTGGAACATTGCTGTGAGGATTTGATTAAGCATCAGTGAGGTCATGTACTGATGTCGAAACATTGCTGTGAGGCTCTGATTAAGCATCAGTGAGGTCAGGTACTGACGCTGGAACATTGCTGTGAAGATTAGATTGAGCATCAGTAAGGTGAGGTATTAGTGTTGGAACATTGCTGTGAGGCTCTGATTAAGCATCAGTGAGGTCAGGTACTGACGCTGGAACATTGCTGTGAAGATTAGATTGAGCATCAGTAAGGTGAGGTATTAGTGTTGGAACATTGCTGTGAGGATTTGATTGAGCATTAGTGAGGTCAGGTACTGATGTTGAAACATTGCTGTGAAGATTTGATTGAGCGTTAGTGAGGTCAGGTACTGATGTTGGAACATTGCTGTGAGGATCTGATTAAGCATTAGTGAGGTCAGGTACTGATGTTGGAACATTGCTGCGAGGATTTGATTGAGCATTAGTGAGGTCATGTACTGATGTCGAAACATTGCTGTGAGGATGTGATTGAACATCAGTAAGGTGAGGTATTAGTGTTGGAACATTGCTGTGAGGATTTGATTGAGCATTAGTGAGGTCAGGTACTGATGTTGGAACATTGCTGTGAGGATTTGATTAAGCATCAGTGAGGTCAGGTACTGATGTTGGAACATTGCTGTGAGGATTTGATTAAGCATCAGTGAGGCCAGGTACTGATGTTGGAACACTGCTGTGAGGATGTGACTGAACATCAGTGAGGTCAGGTACTGATGTTGGAACATTGCTGTGAGGATTTGATTGAGCATTATCGAGGTCAGGTACTGACGTCGGAACATTGCTGTGAGGATTTGATTGAGCGTTAGTGAGGTCAGGTACTGATGTTGAAACATTGCTGTGAGAATTTGATTGAGCATTAGTGAGGTCAGGTACTGATGTTGGAACATTGCTGTGAGGATTTGACTGAGCATCAGTGAGGTCAGGTACTGATGTCGGAACATTGCTGTGAGGATCTGATTAAGCATTAGTGAGGTCAGGTACTGATGTTGGAACATTGCTGTGAGGATTTGACTGAGCATCAGTGAGGTCAGGTACTGATGTTGGAACATTGCTGTGAGGATTTGACTGAGCATCAGTGAGGTCATGTAGTGATGTCGAAACATTGCTGTGAGGCTCTGATTAAGCATCAGTGAGGTCAGGTACTGACGTTGGAACATTGCTGTGAGGATGTGATTGAGCATCAGTAAGGTGAGATATTAGTGTTGGAACATTGCTGTGAAGATTTGATGGAACATCTGTGATGTCAGCTACTGACATTGGAACATTGCTGTGAGGATTAGATTGAGCATCAGTGAGGTCAGCTACTGACATTGGAACTCCAGCTGAGTTCACACTTGGCATTGGACATGGTGACCCTAGGCTCAGGTGCAGCTGCAGTGCTCTGGGTTGTACTAGCAACTGACCAATAGAGTTAGCAATGTGTGCACCTTGACATAGCTGGATTCAGTGATCAGAGGAGCTGTCTGGCCACGTCTGGACAGATGGACAGTGTGCGTGTCTACACGCCACAAGAATTCCACAACACCACCTCTGTGTGTGTCTACCCCTGTTACAGTTACACTGTGGCCCAGCAGGAAGACAGAAAACGGGCTGAGCAAAAGAAGCCTGGAGGGCTGCGCTGGACAGTGTCACTGTGGTCAGCCCAGCAGTGTCCACCAGCCCTGCCAAAGCCATGCTGCCAGAGAACAGAGCGGGCCTCCTGCCTCAGTAAGAAGAACATCCTGGTGGAATTCATTTCAATTGCAAATGGGCTTCCCGGGGGCAAAGGGAGCTCACACCCGTTCCCCCTGCTATCACAGTAAACAGAAAAGAAGGTTCATCAGACTTCAAGAGCCCAGCATGCTGTTCACACTGGACACTCAGGAAGAGAAGGGCACAAGCTAACGGAAGGAAATCACTATGGCCACGTTTACATTCATCCTGATAATCTGTTAATAATCCTGAACCGGAAAAGAAAACCTCCATGCATACGGGTTCAGCCGGAACAGACAGTCAGACTACAGTTTCTATCTGACTGAACGGGGCGGGGAATCCTGTAATCAGTAAACAGAAGGATAATGGCCATGTAGGCACCCGTAGCCAACAGCATTCCCATTTGGAATATCCGTACCATTCATTTACATTGGCATCATAATGGAAATTTAGAAGACTAAAATGAGTCCCCTGTGACTGAACTAGCCTGTAACATCCCCAACAGCTGTGACTGGATTGGGCAGCTGGGCCAGATTTGACGGATGCTTTCCCTGGCACACTTCCCAGGAGAATTCCCTGTAGACTGGGATTTTAGCCACTGCTGGTAGACCTGTATGACCGTACGCTTCCATACACCTGCAGATTCAGCTACTTCCTTCACACTATGGTCTTTGGCCACGCCCACATGCTCAGTCCCTCCTTTTAGCCAATCATTAGCATCTGCTCTGGAGCCATTTACCACACATGGAACGAGACATTCCCTGCACTGTAGCACCTCTTCCCAATCTATGGATCCTGTCACTCACACCCCTCAGGTATTTATAGCCCCATCATCCTCATACATCTGCAGGAGCCCGAAGGTACTACTACCTTAAACAACCTCATATGTGGTTGGTCATCTGGAAGGACCTCGCATTAAGGAGCGAGTACATACTGTAAGTATTCCCGGTAGGTAATCTCAGAATTCCTATTCCTGAGTCCACCTTCATTTGTAGCAACCAAAGGCGCACCATACGGCTGCTAGTCTCTGACTGGACTCACGTGATGCTCATAGCCATGGTAATGTCCACACTAAGTGGTGCTCAACACATGCGCATGGTTCTAGATCTGATTACCTGCAGTGTGCATGTAAATAGAGATTATCAGCCTGTTGAGTAGAGGGCCCATATAAACGCTTCAGTCTTAATCTACAATCGGAACGAATTCAATCAGATTAGTGAACACACAGCCGGTGTGACTACACTGAGCTCAGTGAAACAAGCAGGGGAATCTTGAGCTTGTGCTCGTACGACACTGAACAGCATAATTAAAATTCTTTATAATATTTGTAACCTGGCAACAACAACATATGTATAACCTGTAATAATGCTTCATAAGGCTGTAATAATGACTGAATAACTCATCAGCTTATAAACGTGCAGTAACACGATGGCCACTATTCATTGTAATGCTTTGAAAGTGTACACTGACCTGTACCCATAACAGACCTGACCTGCTATAAAGCATTATAAGCACTTATAACCACATCAGTGATGGATATTTGATATTCATCAGGTCCTAGGAACCCTGTGAGGTGAAAGCCTTGAACTCCTAACTCAGATATACATCATTCCAATGTTCCATAATTACAGTGATGTCATTCTGAGTGTTATAGCAATGTTGTAATAGTTGTTATTAAGTATTATAGGTGATTTATTAATATGCAAAGGCCAACTGGAGTTACACTGAATTGTAACACTTGTGTTATAGCGCATTCATAAGATTAAATAATTACATAATTACTTACAGTGCATTATTACAGTCTTATAAGGCAGTTATCAACATTTATAAGCATGCTTACAAAGTACTGTTACCATGTTACAACGAGTAAGAAGCACCTGAGAATCGGTCACCTTGTGTCGTCTCTCTCCGACGCTCTACCTCCGATTCCCAGCCTTCCACCACCGGGCTACACTTCCTGCCCAGTGTTGCGGTGGATGGGGCACCACTGATCGCTCCTCTGTCCACCAGAGCAGCCTAAGCCAGGAAAAGTCCCTGGGAAACGTCCCCCGAGTAGACGAGCGTCTCTGGTTACCCTTATCTGTTATTCTGTGTCTCTTTGTGAAGAGAGCAGACCGTTCCTGCAGCCTGGTGTGGCTGGACCTGTTCCCCTTGTTCGCTGACAAAGCTGGAGGATGTGGGATTAGCAATGGGCGGCCGATCCTGAATGCTGTTTACACTGCGGAGCCCTGGAAGAGCTGTTTTAATATGAAAAGGGTCACTGCTGGAAGCTCTGCCTCGTTTGGGCCGCAATTTGAGCTCATTCATTTAAATCTAACGAGGGCCAATTCAGCTGAGGCGCTGCGCAGTGCCCCCAGATAACCAGGCTGCGCCATGCAACTCCGGGAAAGCCGGTTTCCCTTGCAGTTTGCGTCTGAACAATGAGCTCGGGCTCCCACACTCAATCAAGTAGGCCAGCACGTTTGCTATGGGATCCGATTACACAACGCTGGCGAGGTGATGTGAAAGGCGAAGCAAACAGAAAGCCAGTTTTGTTCTCCCGTGAAGCAGCGTGAGGGTCAAAGTGGCTCCGTCTCCTTTTGTCTCCATGCGACCGTGAGGCTAACGGCCAATGAGGGCCATTCACACCTCTGGAATGCCTTTAAACGGCTGCGCTATCAGATCAGCTCCAAGGACCGACAGTACTTTAGTCCTGGCTGGGGCCCAGTCCTGACAAACAAGCTCTTAGGGAGGCCTTGTTTACAGCCACCAGGTGCCATCAGGGCCAGGCTGAAAGTGAGAAGGAAGTTAGGAAGCCTGGAATAATAAGGCATCCCAGCTACAGTGCGTTCCAGCGTAGCCATCAGAATACAGCGTGTTCCCTGCAGGCACAATCAGACTATTAAAGTCTTGCACAGCCAGGCGTCTACATGTCCTGGGATAATGCATAGTGCCGGGCTGTGGCCGAGAAGAGTACACGGCCTCTAAATACCTGACCCCAAATTCCTCTCGTCTGTGCTCACTTATCATTTGAAATGCAATCAATAGCACAGGAGCGGCGAGCTCGTGTTAGCTAGTGGAGCTCTTTTGCCTCATGTCCATTTTAACTGCATGCTCTCCACAACTGCGATACACATCAGGATCATTAAAGGAGCAATATGCAAAATTTTTACTGTGCTAAACCATCAAACAAACGTGAACCGTTGAACAATTCATGATAACACAAGCCTCTCCAGTGACAATGTTACAGTCGGTATGTTCTCCTTTCAGATTTCTGCTCTGTTTTCCAGTACAGATCTGCATTCCCATTTGAATTCCCACTAAATCTTGGATTTCACTGACTCTCATACACAGATGTGGGTCTATGTTGCGGCCAGGGATGGGCCAAATGTTGCTGATTTGTACCGGAAAGGTGATGAATGCTAGCAGGAGTGGGATTAAATTTCCCAGAACCATTTTGGCACCCTGGGTTGCCAGATTGTAAACTAATAGGCAGGTAAACACAGCAGAAGTGGGGACTCCTTGCATGGGTTATCAAGATAGCGAGTATTTCCGACACAGCCAGTGAAGTGGCCCCAGCTAGTGCTGGTTAACGCTGTCATGCTAACTGCTATCAGTCACACTGGAGGTGCAGATGGGCCAAGGCTGTTTACTACTTTGGCAACAATTCCAGAGCTAGCGTTTCTGGGGAAATAGGTTTTTGGGATAACAGGCTTGGATTAGGACAGCAGCACCCATCTCAAACACTTGTTGTCAGTATCGCATATTGTTCCTCTAATCCTCAGGTTCAGAAATTCACCCCTAGTTAGGCTTAAGTGTGGTTAATTGGTGATGGTACGGCCATCGCCGCTGGTTTCCATGTATCGCAGGTGTCAATCAAGTGTCTAAAACACGCGGCCCAGGCTTTTAGGTGCAGAGAAGTAAATGTGCTCACTGTGGTGCTTGTTTGAGCCTTCCATCCACTGACGGTCCTTAGCTCCAGTAACAGTAGCCTTTATGCTAA
>JAMWET010000454.1:220000-237500 GCA_024036415.1 Prochilodus magdalenae
TACATGGTGTATATTGTAATATGTAAATTAGCTGCGTTCTGATTGGTTGCACTGCGTTTTGCATCATTCAAAAGGAATGCTGAATCACTCAATTGGGTGGAGCTATAGGCTAAATGCGATGTCTGGATTGTATGAACTGAGGGGGGAACGGTACATTTTGAGATGGGAACTTTGCTTGCTAATCTGGCTAAAGCCTTTGAGCTGTATGATGGCAGCCTCTTGAGACACAGCATGGAAGCTAAAGGAGACCAGACCATGAGTCCATGAAGGAGTGGGGCAATGTGGCAATGCCTTGCATCTACCCTGTAGATGCAACGTTCAGCTGATTAATCTTTGGTGAGGACTCTACACATGAACCGTGTTCAGGCTTAGTCAGTGCGGCTTTCTGTTTGGAAGCTTCCTGTCCAGATTAGCGGAGAACAGAAGAAATAAGGGAGTGGACAGAGGAACGGAGAAGGGAGGATAGAGGTGGATTGTGTGTGGTGGTGCAGACGAGTCTAAGCCTGTTGCCTCACCTGTCTGACTGACTGAGTTTGTCTCTCCAAGCCCCATTTCCTAAAACAGGACCCCCACAGGGACGTACACAAGCAGCATTCGGAGGAACTCAACAAAGGAAAACACAGGCCTGAGGACATAAACGACAAGAGCTCGACCACTGACTAAACCCAAACATGCTCAGAGTCCACACCTCTGCTGACAGCGGAACTATGAGGAAACGGGAAAGCGCTTACACGCTGCGCTCATGTGCCGCCCTTATAATAATTCATGGGCAGCAGTTTTGAACAAGACCAATTGGAGGACCGTAGCACATGCAGTATGTTTTTAGAAAAGATGGTTCCACAGGAGTACCTTAGTAAAGGGAATGGTTCTATTTGGAATAACGAGTTCTATGTCCATATGGTTCATGCTTAAACCATTCTTTGCATGGAGAATGAAGAATCAAATTTGGTATATGACAAAACCGTTCTACTATTGTCTACGATGCTTAAAGCAGAAAAGAAAATTATATCAGTGCTATGTAGAACTGTCCAGAGTATGAGTGAAGAGTGTGAGTCCAGGGTACGAGTGAAGAGTGTGAGTCCAGAGTACGAGTGAAGAGTGTGAGTCCAGAGTACGAGGGAAGAGTGTGAGTCCGAAGAGTACGAGTGAAGAGTGTGAGTCCAGAGTACGAGTGAAGAGTGTGAGTGAAGAGTACGAGTGAAGAGTGCGAGTGAAGAGTACGAGTGAAGAGTGTGAGTCCAGGGTACGAGTGAAGACTGTGAGTCTAGAGTACGAGTGAAGAGTGTGAGTCCAGAGTACGAGTGAAGAGTGTGAGTCTAGAGTACGAGTGAAGAGTGTGAGTCCAGAGTACGAGTGAAGAGTGCGAGTCCAGAGTACGAGTGAAGAGTGTGAGTCCAGAGTACGAGTGAAGAGTGTGAGTCCAGAGTACGAGTGAAGAGTGTGAGTCCAGAGTACGAGTGAAGAGTGTGAGTCCAGAGTACGAGTGAAGAGTGTGAGTCCAGAGTACGAGTGAAGAGTGTGAGTCCAGAGTGTGAGTCCAGAGTGTGAGTCCAGGGTACGAGTGAAGAGTGTGAGTCTAGAGTACGAGTGAAGAGTGTGAGTCCAGAGTACGAGTGAAGAGTGCGAGTCCAGAGTACGAGTGAAGAGTGTGAGTCTAGAGTACGAGTGAAGAGTGTGAGTCCAGAGTACGAGTGAAGAGTGTGAGTCCAGAGTACGAGTGAAGAGCGTGAGTCCAGAGTACGAGTGAAGAGCGTGAGTCCAGAGTACGAGTGAAGAGCGTGAGTCTAGAGTACGAGTGAAGAGCGTGAGTCCAGAGTACGAGTGAAGAGCGTGAGTCTAGAGTACGAGTGAAGAGTGTGAGTCCAGGGTACGAGTGAAGAGTGTGAGTCCAGAGTACGAGTGAAGAGTGTGAGTCTAGAGTACGAGTGAAGAGTGTGAGTCCAGGGTACGAGTGAAGACTGTGAGTCCAGAGTACGAGTGAAGAGTGTGAGTCCAGAGTGTGAGTCCAGAGTGTGAGTCCAGAGTACGAGTGAAGAGTACGAGTGAAGAATACGAGTGAAGAGTGTGAGTCCAGAGTACGAGTGAAGAGTACGAGTGAAGAGTACGAGTAAAGAGTGTGAGTCCAGAGCACGAGTGAAGAGTACGAGTGAAGAGTACGAGTGAAGAGTACGAGTGAAGAGTGTGAGTCCAGAGTACGAGTGAAGAGTACGAGTGAAGAGTGTGAGTCCAGAGTACGAGTGAAGAGTACGAGTGAAGAGTACGAGTGAAGAGTGTGAGTCCAGAGTACGAGTGAAGAGTGTGAGTCCAGAGTGTGAGTCCAGAGTGTGAGTCCAGAGTGTGAGTCCACAGTGTGAGTCCAGAGAGTGAGTCCAGAGTGTGAGTCCAGAGTGTGAGTCCAGAGTGAGTCCAGAGTGTGAGTCCAGAATGTGAGTAAGGCCTTGTTGGACACGTCCCTACATCATCCTGATAGCTCTGGTCCAAAATGAGGCAAACCTCTGATAACAAATATGTCCTGGCTGATTAACTCCATTTGGCGTTAGAGGAGCAGGATGCTGATTGATTCCGGGGTTAAACTATTCCTATAAAAGCCGGACGGCAGCGCGCATAAAGCCTCTGATCCATACGGCTCTGTTAGCAGAATACTGGAAAGCAGCCACTTAGCTGGCTATAAAAAGCAGCTCCTAAGTGCAGGAGTTTGACTCCTCACCTCGCTGTGCGCAGCTCAAACAACTCCTTGAGAGTGAAGCGAGGGGAAATATCGGTGGGCTCTAAATAACGTAGGCTTTGTGTGAGCAGTCATACACTCTCACTCTCGGGGCTCAGGGGGCTTCAATTACAGCCTGCTTCACCACAAAGGAGATCACATGCAGCCGATGTTACGCATCAGAAGGGATCCTGGGAAAGATATTGATGTGCCTTCTATTTGCAACCAGGACTTTCTTGCAGGTTGATGAGGAAAACCAACAGTCAAGGTCACCCCCCCAAACACCCACACACCGAGACTGAGCAGTATAAGGTACCAGAGAGGCAGAAACACAAGCAGGCTTGTCTTTCCTACTCAGAGCACAATGGTCCCAGAACTAAATGTTCTTAGGAGGGAGTAAGTCTCACTCCAAACAATGGCTGTCGGACTATTTTAGGATATCCATAGAGAGGGCTGTTTGTAGCTCGAGATTACAGAAAGGGTGCCTCTTCCACCTTTCAGACTTGCTCGGCTGTTCCTAACGCTCTCTAGAAGTTAAACAGCCTTCCTTTAAACGTTATTAACCAGTTTCCCTTTTTCTCCTGGAACTACTATGTAACCAGTATGTAAGGCTATGAGACTGAAGAACTTCAGGGTGTGGTCATGAATGGGCCTTATATGGGTTCTGCAAGAAATCACATGTACCCAGTTCCCACAATTAAACTCAAGTCCTCAATTAACCATGCAAGGCCCCAGTGTCCAGGCACTGCAACCACTGTTTGAGTTGTAGTAGTTAATCGCAGACAGGACAGAGAAAATATACCAGTAATTATGAATATTATAACTGTATATTATATAAAGTGCCTGCACATGAGCATGGTGCCCTAAGGAACTCCTGGATACCGTTTGAGCTCAGTAAGTGTAATGCGTTAGTGTGCTGTAAGTAGTGTGTTGGTGGTGTACAGTTGAGGAATGTTTTGCGTTAGTGTGCTGTAAGGCTCTGCTACAGCTTAACAAAGTAAAGATTTGGGTGACTATTGACTTCCATTGACGGAACAGTAATACATGACCACCTGTACTCAAACTTCAGTAACTCAGTAAGTGTAATGTGTTAGTGTACTGTAAGTAGTGTGTTGGTGTACAGTATCTCAGTAAGTGTAATGTGTTAGTGTACTGTAAGTAGCGTGTTGGTGTACAGTAACTCAGTAAGTGTAATGTGTTAGTGTACTGTAAGTAGTGTGTTGGTGTACAGTAACTCAGTAAGTGTAATGTGTTAGTGTACTGTAAGTAGTGTGTTGGTGTACAGTAACTCAGTATATGTAAATCGTTAGTGTGCTGTAAGTAGAGTGTTGGTGTACAGTAACTCAGTAAGTGTAATGTGTTAGTGTACTGTAAGTAGTGTGTGGTGTACAGTAACTCAGTAAGTGTAATGTGTTAGTGTACTGTAAGTAGTGTGTTGGTGTACAGTAACTCAGTATATGTAAATCGTTAGTGTGCTGTAAGTAGTGTGTTGGTGTACAGTAACTCAGTAAGTGTAATGTGTTAGTGTACTGTAAGTAGTGTGTTGGTGTACAGTAACTCAGTGAGTGTAATGCGTTAGTGTGCTGTAAGTAGTGTGTTGGTGTACAGTAACTCAGTAAGTGTAATGTGTTAGTGTACTGTAAGCAGTGTGTTGGTGTGTACAGTAACTCAGTAGTGTAGTGTGTTAGTAATGTAAGTGTAGTGTACTGTAAGTAGTGTGTTGGTGTACAGTAACTCAGTGAGTGTAATGCGTTAGTGTACTGTAAGTAGTGTGTTGGTGTACAGTGACTCAGTAAGTGTAATGTGTTAGTGTGCTGTAAGTAGTGTGTTGGTGTACAGTAACTCAGTAAGTGTAATGTGTTAGTGTGCTGTAAGTAGCGTGTTGGTGTACAGTAACTCAGTAAGTGTAATGTGTTAGTGTGCTGTAAGTAGTGTGTTGGTGTACAGTAACTCAGTAAGTGTAATGTGTTAGTGTACTGTAAGTAGTGTGTTGGTGTACAGTAACTCAGTAAGTGTAATGTGTTAGTGTACTGTAAGTAGTGTGTTGGTGTACAGTAACTCAGTGAGTGTAATGTGTTAGTGTACTGTAAGTAGTGTGTTGGTGTACAGTAACTCAGTGAGTGTAATGCGTTAGTGTACTGTAAGTAGCGTGTTGGTGTACAGTAACTCAGTGAGTGTAATGTGTTAGTGTACTGTAAGTAGTGTGTTGGTGTACAGTAACTCAGTAAGTGTAATGTGTTAGTGTACTGTAAGTAGTGTGTTGGTGTACAGTAACTCAGTAAGTGTAATGTGTTAGTGTACTGTAAGCAGTGTGTTGGTGTACAGTAACTCAGTAAGTGTAATGTGTTAGTGTGCTGTAAGTAGTGTGTTGGTGTACAGTAACTCAGTGAGTGTAATGCGTTAGTGTGCTGTAAGTAGCGTGTTGGTGTACAGTAACTCAGTAAGTGTAATGTGTTAGTGTGCTGTAAGTAGTGTGTTGGTGTACAGTAACTCAGTGAGTGTAATGCGTTAGTGTGCTGTAAGTAGTGTGTTGGTGTACAGTAACTCAGTAAGTGTAATGTGTTAGTGTACTGTAAGTAGTGTGTTGGTGTACAGTAACTCAGTAAGTGTAATGTGTTAGTGTACTGTAAGTAGTGTGTCGGTGTACAGTAACTCAGTAAGTGTAATGCGTTAGTGTGCTGTAAGTAGTGTGTTGGTGTACAGTAACTCAGTAAGTGTAATGTGTTAGTGTGCTGTAAGTAGTGTGTTGGTGTACAGTAACTCAGTAAGTGTAATGTGTTAGTGTACTGTAATGTAGTTGTGTGTTGGTACAGTACTCAGTAAGTGTTAATGTGTTAGTGCTGCTGTAAAGTAGTGTGTAAGTGTAATGTGTTAGTGTACTGTAAGTAGTGTGTTGGTGTACAGTAACTCAGTAAGTGTAATGTGTTAGTGTACTGTAAGTAGTGTGTCGGTGTACAGTAACTCAGTAAGTGTAATGCGTTAGTGCTATTGCTGCAGGGCAGGAGTGACGTCCCAATATGCTTCTGACACCTTTCATACAAAACCAGCACCTACATCCACAGGGAACTGTTCAAATCCGCAGCAACAGCCCTGGAGTGTCAACATTGGAAGCACCCACATTCCCGATGACCTGATGCCCTTCAGAAGGCAGACTTGCTCCTTATATGGGACAGGGAATCATCAGAGGTCGGAGTGAAAAGGCTGGGGCCGTCTCTAACACCACAAGCCTGTAATTACAGCAACAGCAGCTTCTCTTGCCGATAAAAGGATCTAAGGGCGACGGGGGGAATCTCTGCGGTGCATGTGTGCGCGGGTGGTGATGATGATGTCCCGGGAGACAAATCCGTCTAATCCTAATCCACCGCAAGACTTTTGCCATGGTGTCTAGAGGAGCTTCTGTGCTCTGCGGGACGGAGAGCAGAGAGCAGAAGGCCACACGGGACGATTACAGCCGTGATTAGCTCAGCTGCCCTGAGCAAAGCCCAGCTCACAGATCAATTCGCCACCAGGGTCCTCCGGCCCGGCTGCAGCATGGGGAGCATCTGCTTCTGCAGATATGGAGGACTCTTACATCACTGTGCCAAGCTCATGTTAGCTTTGCATATGGAGATGCTCGTCTGCCCATTTGAATGGCGGTGTTCAAAGCAAGCAAAGCCCTGAACTAATAACACATGTCTTCTCACACATAAGGACAAAAGTATTGGGACACCTACAGAATACATCTACATGGGTTTTATGACATCCCATTCTAAATCCATAGGCATTAGTATGGAGTCGGTCCCTCTGTGCAACTATAACAGCTTCCACTCTTCTGGGAAGGATCTGTTCTAGTTAATCCCAAAGGTCTGGGGTTGAGGTCAGGGTTCTGCGTAAGCCAGTCAAGTTCAAACTCACTCAACGATGCCATAATGGACATGAGGCAGTGCTTTCCAGAGCTGTCAAGAATATGTTGGTTTGCTGAAGCATTAAGATTTCCCTTCACTGGAATGAAGGGACTCCACCAAACGTTACACGCGGCACAGTGCAGGCAGGCAACGTTCACCAAACCCAGACTCATCCATCACACTGCCAGACAGAGAAGCATGATCTGTCACTCCACAGAACACGTTTCCAGAGTCCAGTGGTGGTTCCTTACACTTGGTATCGTGCTTGGTGATCTAAGGCTTGCATGCAGTTGCTCAGTCATGGAAACCCAAGCCATGAAGCTCCTAAAGGACAGTTTTGGGGTTTGATGTTAATGCCAGAGGAGTGTTGGAGTGTTGTGCCTCAGCGACCTCGCTCTGTACGTTTACATGATCTGCCACTTTAGGGTCAGGAAATACCTGGGGGTGAAGAAACTGCCCAAGCTGACTTGTTGCAATGGTGGCATCCTATTACACTAGCACGCTGGAATGCAGAATGCCCCATTTGTTGACTGATGTGTGTTAATGTGTTGCTACCCCTTTCAACATTCTGCTCCACCTTTTGGTAAAGCACATTTTGAGTCACTGTATCTGAACATTACCTGGCTGAGTCATCTCTACCAATCGGCAGAGGTATGTTAGACTGAAACCATCTTTCCCTAGACATGCACTACCAAACGGTTGAATTGTCGCTTTATGCTAAAGGTGTCTATGCTAAGCTAATGTCTTTGGAACTGACCACTTATTTCTTCATGAGGACCTTAAAGGGTCAATGAACAGACCAAATCATGAATGACATAAATTCTGACTCAGGTAGTCTACACTTTACTTCGCAGGGAACGCTGTCATGATAAAGCAGACAACTGAGGGAGGACATGCTCACATCCCTCATTGCGACTCTTAGCGGTGTGATTTCCGCAGTATGGCGCCGCCCCGGTATGCAGTAATGTGTGGTTTGGTGCGGCGTCAAAGCCCCAAGGCCGCGAGCCGCACAGGTGATGCTCCGTGGTGCTGACAAGTGATGGACCCCATGATCACGCCTGCTTCCCGGATATTTGCTCACTCAGCTCATCTTACTCATCACCTGGTTGCGTGCTTCATTTCAACCTGGTGAGTGACAGGAAGTCTGAAACTCAGCAGTTCACACCAAGCCACTCTGAATGACTCTGTTTACATCTCACCCGTTCATTTATCCGGACATTTAGTACACTCAGGGGAGTTCCCCTTTAAATGGTTCTTCTACACTGATCCTAAATCAGCCCTGTGTGCTAAGTCACTCTGTGAGCCTGTCAGCCTGTACCCAACAGCATTTCCAACAGTTCCCACTTTGTTACGTAGCCGAAGGCTTTGTTCACACTGCAGAGCAAATCTGGTTAGCTTCCTGAAGTTTCAAATCTACAAATGATCAAACCAGCCGTCATCTCTGACTGTACATCTACAAGACAGATGATCCAGGTGGGTCTACAGGTAGCCCTTTTCCACCAACATCTTGAACCATTCTGCGCTTTACCACAGCAAGAAATACTGGTTCACAGCACCATTAACTCTCTGGTGTGGAACCGTGAACCCAAGTGTCAAAGGGGCATGACGCTACATAGACATACACATAGTAGTAGAGATGTAAACAAAGTCATTCAGAGAGGTTTCATGGCCAATGCCCTGTTTTAGAAAGTCAGAATCAGCGAGTCAGATGTTTGTGTTGTTTGTGATAGTAACCAGACGTCCAGAGTGCTTAATACCTCTAACTGCTGCCTCATAGAAAGTTATTAGTCAAGACAAGCCACGGTTCATTTCCACTCATCATCAAAAGACCAGCTGCACAAATAGCTGCACCCAGAAGCAATCAACCCACACGAATGAAACTTGGTGGGTAGGTTTGACATCATGAGACATGCTCCTGGTTTCATGCTTGGCCACCCATGTGACATAAACAAGGACAGGCCTTATTGCTGCACCTGACTGACCCAACAGTCAGGATTATGGACATCCAGCGAGCAGTGATGTCCTCCATGAGTCATCCAGTAGTCCTGTGCTGGCACTACACCATTGGCAGACATGCACACAGACCGTTACGGTGACCTTAACACCACATCAACATCACCAAAGACGGCAATGGTGGCCAAGCAGGGATGGATTATCACAGGGCACCATTAGGAACCTCTATACAGTAACTCCATGCCGAGACGCCTGGCATGTTGGGTTAGCAAACATGGCGGCCCAACACCATACTGTGGGACAGACTTCTGTATGTGTAGCTCAGTAAATATTGATCATATCAGTCTAAATGTATCATCAGTTATTGATCCTGGTCACCTTTATCTTCCTTTCCAACACCACCGCACTCCCACACCTCCTTCTGGGTGCAGCTGTTCTTTTTACAAGGACTGTAACAGCAACGTTCACACCAGAGGTTGTCATGAAGCAGCTTCACAGAGAATCCAGGTCCAAGCCCCCAAAGAGCAAGCCAAGGGTGGCACTCTCTCAGAGCAAGAGGAGGAAACCTCGAGGGGAACCAAGACTCCCGACCAAGAAACCCGACCTGAACGCTGTTCCCAGTTAAGCACTGTATGTAGTACGACCTACAGCTGCTGCTAGAAGCCTATGGAGACGATCTGTTAGTAAGAACGAGAGACGGGTCCAGTGTTTTCTGGGGCAGAGGAAGAGGAATGGTCTGATTCGTTTGTGGAGCAGGAAAAGAAAAGTCTGGGATTAAACAGGAGAAGCCTCCACCTCACCTAGGACAGCATGAAGCTCCATGGTGGAGGAAGCGCTCAGAAACCCAGGCTAGCAAAGGGAGCAGGAGACCGGGCTCACGGCTCATCCTGGCCAGCCACTACAACAGCAACGTCTGTGTTGGACTCCTAGTGACCTCTGGTTACCATCACCTCCACTGCAACGAATCAGAGCTGGTGCGTTTCTCCAGAGCGGCCTGCTTCACATCAGCCCACTCAGAGTCACGCTGTTTACATCTCAATGGCTGAATTATGCAGAAATGCAGCGAAAGAAAAGAGGCTGGAATTCCTCTGTTCCTGAAGGTAAGCGAGAGCTTCTGACCTGCTCCCTCCAGCCACCGCTGGGTCAGGGGTCCTAGAGCCGTCTCCAAGGTTACCGCCCAGCGAACGACAACACTGCAGCCGTCCCCTTCCTTTTGTCCCCAGACTCGGAGCATCAAAAGCAAGGCGGGAATGAGGCAGCCCCCGAAGCCCCTTGCACCCAAACAGCGCACAACAACAGAGCGGGACAAATAAACTCCAGCCCAGACCACCAAGGCTGACGACAAGAACAGGCAGGCGGCGCTCCCGCCAGGCGAAGGGGCAGCCCATTGAAGCCACAATGAGTGAGGGATTTGTTGGGCCATCTTTTTTTTTTTTATAGAGCATTTGGACGAACACAGAGAGCAAATTCGGGCTTTTAGGTGACTCATGAACTGTCTTTCAGCTGTGTGACATACTTCTGTCCATGTCTGGAGATCACGCCACGTCATGTGGGGTAATGGAGCCACAGATTACCGAACAGGTTTGGGGCCAGTGAGTAATGATGTAGGCATGCAGGTTTTCACAATGCTCACTGGTGCAGCTTCCAGGACCTAGAATGAACCCATATCAGCCCAGACCCATGATGAGGGATCAGGTCTAAGACCATAACAGATCAGTCTCATTGTGGCAAAGAGGTCACATGACGTCTTCTGCAACAAGTCCCAATTGGCTCGACAAGCATTTTGCATGACTTTGCATGTCATCATTCTAGAAATGCTGATGAGACTGGGTTCTATGTTTGATGGCGTAAGACATATCATCAAAAGAGTCCCCTGTGAGTGAACCGTACCTCCATGAGCACCAATAACAGCGGTGAGTGGATTTGGCGTGGACTGGACAGGTGTCTGGATGTGTGTCTGGATGTTCAGACACTCTTGCATTTGGTGGATGCCTTCCCTGGCACAATTCCGAAGAGAATTCCCTGTAGACTGGGATTTTCCCACTGCTGGTAGACCCGTATGACCGTACGCTTCCATACACCTGCAGATTCAGCTACTTCCTTCACACTATGGTCTTTGGCCACGCCCCCAAATGCTCAGTCACTCCTTTTAGCCAGTCATTAACATCTGCTCTGGAGCCGTTTACCACACATGGAACGAGACATTCCCTGCACTGTACCACCTCTTCCCAATCTATGGATCCCGTCACTCACCCCCCACAGGTATCTATAGCCCCATCACCCTCAAGCAGCACCATCAGCATCTTGTACATGAGGTCATGTGAGGCTGCTTCCTGGATGTTTAGCATGGGACACTCGGAGACTCCATAGGTCTAAATGAGGGATGAACTTGTATAAGGAACTTTATAGGGACTTGGGCTTACAGCACCAGAACCGCTCGCAGTGGTGGCTGATGGGAACCAGACATCCACCTCACAAAGCTCCCACACAGAAGGAAGAAAGGGGCTCTGCCCCCCACTATACGTACTGTACCTATATCCGTTAGCCTCTCTCTTGGCGGAGGGATACATAAAGGACAAATAGTGCCCAGGACTTACCATCATTAACACCACCTATATGAACCCAGAAGATGGTGTGGTACCACTGGTGGGTTTGGATAAGTACGTAAGGTGTGCTGTACACATCACCACCCATTGTTGATGGTTCCCATCACCACTACCACACACCTGTAGGTGTCTCTACAGTGAACCACTTCACAGCAAGCCATTGCCATCCCAAGCAAATTTGAATTCTACTCATTTTGGTGGAATGGCCCTTCACATTAGAAAGCCCTCGGGATTTACTCGGCATGTGAGGTGTCTGCTCCAGATTCACACCAGACCCACTTCTTTAACCCTACCACGAAAGCAGATGGCACCTAAATCCTCAGCCGAGTCAACAACGAGGCAGCTCCCTCAGCCTGGCTCCATCAGAAGCCCGCTCGCTCCTGGAGCAACGCTGGCTGAGACCTACAGAGCGGCGGAGGAGGAAACGGAGGAGAGACCCTGTCTGGGTTAGTGTGGTAAATGAAAAGCCCCTATAGAGGACTCACCATTATTCCTCAGGTTGGTCCGCGACCCGGTGACGCGCGCTCCGTGTACCGTAACACCCTTTAATCTAATCAGTGCGCAGGCTTTACAGACCCGGCTGAAGTATTCCTCCGCCGCTCCGGGCTCCGTCTGCGGGACGCACGAGAGAACCCTCCTCCTGCTCGGACGAGCTAGCGTGGAAATGCAGTGTGGCGCTTTTCCCTCTCTGAGATTTGAACCCCCCTTTCAGCTTCGATGGGAGGGGACTGTCCTGGTATACAACTAACACACAGCTCCACAGCGCCGCCTGCTGGCCACCGAACCGACTACAGCCAGGTGCGTTTCCTTGTTTACACTCATTGTCCATGTTATCAGTCCACGTGGATCATTCTCAGCACTGCAGTGACACTGACGTGGTGGTGGTGTGTTAGTGTGTGTGGTGCTGGTGTGAGTGGATCAGACACAGCAGTGCTGCTGGAGTGTTTAGACACTGTGTCCACTCACTGTCCACTCTATTAGACACTCCTACCTCGCTGCTCCACCTTGTAGATGGACAGTCAGGACGCTGCCCACAGGACGCTGCCCAAAGGTCGCTGCCCACGGGATGCTGCCCACAGGACGTTGTCCACAGGACTCTTCCCACAAGACGCTGCCCACAGGACGTTGCCCACAGAACACTGCCCACATGATGCTGCCCACAGGACACTGCCCACAGAGTGCTGCCCACATGATGCTGCCCACAGGACGCTGCCCACATGATGCTGCCCACAGGACGCAGCCCACAGGACGTTGTCCACAGGACTCTTCCCACAGGACACTGCCCACAGGACGCTGCCCACAGAACACTGCCCACATGATGCTGCCCACAGGACACTGCCCACAGAGTGCTGCCCACATGATGCTGCCCACAGGACACTACCCACATGATGCTGCCCACAGGACGCTGCCCACAGGACGTTGTCTACAGGAAGCTGTCCACAGGACTCTGCCCACAGGACACATTCACAGGATGCTGCCCACAGGACACTGCCCACATGATGCTGCCCACAGGACGCAGCCCACAGGACGCTGCCCACAGGACGTTGTCTACAGGAAGCTGTCCACAGGACTCTGCCCACAGGACACATTCACAGGATGCTGCCCACAGGACACTGCCCACATGATGCTGCCCACAGGACACTGCCCTCAGGACGCTGCCCATTGGATAGTTTTGGTTTGATGGGCGATTCTCAGTCCAGCAGTGACACTGTATCTGATCCACTCACACCAGCTCAACACACACTAACACACCACCAAGTCAGAGTCACTGCAGTGCTGAGAATGATCCACCACCCACATCATACCTGCTCTGTGGTGGTCCTGTGGGGGTCCTGACTATTGAATAACAGGGTAATAGAGTACACAGAGAAACAGATGGACTACAGTCTGTACCTGTAGAACTACAGAGTGTCCTGTATGGTCAGTGGAGCTGGGTAAATGGACAGTGAGTGTAGATCCATCTTAAACAGGGCAGCAGGTACATTCTGCCCCCACTCTGAAACTGCTATACTGTTTAAGGTGCACTCGGCTGTTCCTTTGTGATTGTTTGTGAATGAGTCACACCACTGGGTTCCAGTGAAGTTCCTCCACAGGTCCTCTCTCTTATCTTTACGGAGCAGGATGTGGCCTATCAGTCCTGCCCTCACCTGTGTCCCTGCAGGCTCCGGTGAGCAGGGTGGGCGTGCCGCGGTAATAACAGGGTGCTACGCAGCTCATTCAGGTGAATCTCATAAAGCCGAGAGAGCGGATCTGTAAAGCGTAATGACCAGGATCTCCAAACCACACAGCAGCATGGGAAACCTTTCAAAGTGGTTCAGTAAAGCTGAATCAGTAACTGACCCTTTAATCAGAATCCCTGTAGCTCTGTATCTGAGTCCTGTATGTCACTTCAGCTACTAAATATATTATTATTAAATAACAATTATTAGTAGAAATGATTATTTATTTACGCAGGAGGTTTATTTATAGCAGCTACTGAATCATTTTAAATAGCTATTAAATAATTTATGGTCAGAACTAAACTATTTATAGAAACTGCTGAATATTATTTTAGTAGATACTGAATTATTAATAGTAGGTACTAAATAATTTCTAGTATTTACTAAATAATTTATGGGAATTACTAATACTAATATTAATAGCAGTTCCTAAGGACTCGCCTGGTTAAAATAAAGATAAAAAAATAAAATAAAATAAAAATAAAGTTACTGAATGATTTATAGTAGATACTAGGACGTCTATAGTAAGCAAATAATAAAAATAAAAATAACAAATAATTTATTATAGTTACTGAATAATATATACTAAATAATTTATAGTAAATACCAATAAATCTATATTAGAAACGGAACTATTTTGAATGGTTATAGAACAACTTCATAGCTGTCCAAAGGAAAACAGGTGTCTCCAAAGTGGCAACTTTCCAGGAGAGGCCAAAAACCTCATTTCATTTGAATGGAAGTCAATGGAACCAGACGTCTTTCCAAGCAGTTCTGGGCCATTTCTGTCAGTCCATTCTTCATGAAATTCACACACAGTGTAAAAAGCAACTCATGTGATCAAATGAGCCGTAAAAGTAAAAATCAACAAAAATGGAGATACATGTTTTTTATTGGACAGCGACGATATATAATATAATAATTTATTATAGTTGCTGAACAATGTATTATAGATAAGGAATGATTTTTGGTAGGTAATTAATAATGTATATTAGTTATTGAATCATTTATATTATAGTATCTAAATTATATTTAATCCCCTAGATATTAATTAATGTATAGTAATGACAGAATTTAAAAAATCATAGAAGCTAATAATGTAACTTGCTATTCACACAAACTACTGAATAAACTATAGCAGCCACTGAATAATGCATAGTAGTTCATTATTTATAATAGCTCCCGAGTCATTGATTAATGAAACTGGTCGATATGAATAAGAACGTTTAATAATAATATAATAATAGTTTAATAATAAACACATTCCATACCGCACCGGTAATCATTTCATTCCATACCGCACCTTTAATCATTCCATTCCATACCGCACCTTTAACTATTTCTCCATTCTACAGTGAACTTCCCATTCAGAGAGGGAAGCTTCCAGCCGAGCAGTGACAGCAGTGCTCAGCAGCAGCGGAGCGATGACCCCTGCTGGCCATGTTCATGTTTTTATGGAGTGAGTGTTCATTCTTGGCCTATGAGTGCTTATACCAAGTCATAAAGCCATCACTGTATTCCCTATGTCACTGATCAGCAGCTAACAAATAAACACTGGTTATTATATTTAGGTAAACAAGCCAAACATCAGTACTTAGAATTGTTTATTAGCACACTGTTATACCTCCTGGTTCTCCTTCTGCTCCTGCTACACCTCCACACTACAACTCCCAGGAGCCACTGGTGTATGACATCACTGTCACATGTCCTACAGCCACGAATCGGAACTCAGTCTACAGATCAGGCTCCCCTGAGTGGTAATGAGTTTCACCTGTGGTTTATCTACAGGGGTTGGACGATGAACCCGAAACACCTGGTTTTAGACCACCATCATTTATTAGTATGGTGTAGGGCCTCCTTTTGCGGCCAATACAGCGTCAGTTCGTCTTGGGAATGACATATACAAGTCCTGCACAGTGGTCAGAGGGAGTTTAAGCCGTTCTTCTTGCAGGATAGTGGCCAGGTCACTACGTGATGCTGGTGGAGGTTCGTCCTTCTTGGTGGTATGCTGACATTACCCTGGATACCGTGGCTCTTGATACATCACAAAGACTTGCTGTCTTGGTCACAGATGCGCCAGCAAGACGTGCACCAACAGTTTGTCCTCTTTTGAACTCTGGTATGTCTCCCATAATGTTGTGTGCATTGCAGTATTTTGAGCAGAACTGTGCTCTTACCTGCTAACTGAACCTTCACACTCTGCTCTTACTGGTGCAATGTGCAGTTAATGAAGATTGGCCACCAGGCTGGTCCAATTTAGCCATGAGACCTCCCACACTAAAATGACAGGTGTTTCAGTTTCATTGTCCAACCCATATATGTATATATACCTGTTTGCCTCAGATGGTTTCGTTCTAGATATCAGTCCGGCTTGTTTGATCAACATTACATACATAGTAACGATGGTTCGCCATAAAATACCAAACCTCCCGTAGTACCTGCGTCAACAATCAGGAACCCAACCTGTGTGTCTAACTTCTAAACATCAGATCCATAACATATATGTATATGTGTGAGTGTGTGTGTGTTTATGGTTATGTTATTTATTGGTATGTTAAAGAGTGTTTAACCAAAAAAAAAAAAAAAAATTAAACTGTTCTATGACTTTTAGAACTTAGAACTTAGAACTCCAGGTAAAGAACTTACTTCCAGGTAAAGAGGTGGCGCTCTGGTGCATCACGATTTGGACGTACCCTGGAACTACCCCGATGGTTGGTGTGGCTCAGCGGTTTACACCACTACCCACCAGAAAGCTACCGCCTCATGTGGGAGACGGGGGTTCAAATCCCAGTCTAGGTAGTAAATACTGAGCTACACCCATAAGAGTCCTTGGGTAAGACTCCTAACACTGCACTGGCCTACCTGTAATACGAATGACCTTGTAAGTCGCTCTGGATAAGAGCGTCAGCTAAATGTAAAATGTGAAAATACAGATCTTCCCATGTAGCTATCCTTATCCTTTACCCACTGAACATTCAAAACCAGGAACTGACCAAAACAGCCTGGCTAAAACCGCACAGCTGCATGTCTGGTCTTTAGCCAAACCAGCAAATGTTGCGTTTTAGACTCAACCATGCCAGGTGACCATGCTGGAGGACCATGGTGGTCAGCCAATGCATAGTAGTCTGTGCTGTTGCTTCATGGTGGGGGGGTTGGAGTCAACTGGCTGGTTCTGGTTCATTTGGCACCTACTTGAGAAACAGCTGGAGCCACAATTAACAGGCACTGCTAGCGACTGAATGGCCTTTTGGACATAGTATGCCTATAGCACCTAATGTCCCCGCCCTCCTGATAGAAACAGCACAGACATGCAGTTCAGAGCTGGTGCTGGTTTAGCTGGTCACCCAGCATGGCCCTATCACTAGCACTTTAAAGGGGCACTCTACACTACGTCTTTGGTAACTATGCGTCCTTGATTCCTACAGTGGGGCCACATTGACCGAAACCCTTCATGATGGTGTATCTTGACTATGGGGGGGACCCCCAGCTAATGCAATGGACACCAAACAGCTAATTTATTGATTAGCCTCTACATCAGTGCATCACTTCATCACTGGCTGGTTTAATGGATTAGCCCAAGGCATCGTTGGTTATGTTGTCCGAGGACACTGACGGACAAAAACACCAAGTAGATCCCAAAGGATGGATGCTGTCAAACCGCCGATGCTGCAGGGGGCAGTGCAGCGCTAAAGACTGATACATTACATGATAAGTGTCAGTGAAATGCTAGTTTTAGACCCTGTTAAGGCTTTGAAAGCTGACGGTCGTTCTGTGATCAGGTCAGTCTAGGCTCCATGATGAAGTCCCCCTTCTCAGGGCTTCCTCGGTTTGTTGGTGCTGCGAGCTGGCAGCACTTTAACAGTAGTGGAGGCCGATCGTGCCCCCTCCAGGTTTTGGGCTGTGCAGGTGTAGACGCCCTGGTCCACTTCTCTGACCTCGTCCACTTGCAGCACGCTCTGGGAGCGCTGCTGGCTCCTACCGTCCACCTGTACTGTCTGCACGTTGTCCTGAGTGTAGAGCGGACGGCCGATCTGAAATGACACCAAGAAGACCAATGTGATCGGACCTGGACACGACTACACCTGGGCATGGCTTTGAGTGGTGTTCAGACGAACCTGTCTTTAGATTTGTGCC
>JAMWET010000454.1:245000-267500 GCA_024036415.1 Prochilodus magdalenae
TCGAACCCCAGTCTCCCACATGTGATGGTGGTTTCCTGGCGAGTGGCGGTGTTATTCGCTGAGCTACACCAACCGATGAAAATCATTTTACAGGTAGGTCAGTGTAGTGTTAGGAGTCTTGCCCAAGGACTCTTATTGGTGTAGAACATGACAGTGACATGGACAGAGATTCAAACAACAGTCTCCCACATGTAGTGGTGGCTCCCTGGCGGTTAGTGGTGTTATCCACTGAGCTACACCAACCACAAACCTCTCACTGCCTTCATAATAGCGACATATGGACCAGAGTATGAATGCGAGTACTCTAATGTTGAATCATTAGCAGCCATGATGAATGATTAATTATTATTACTTTGGCAATATTTCATGTCTTTTTGTACTCCGTCCCTGGTCATGGAGCTTTTTAGAAGAATGCCAAGGCTTTACAGGTCCGGTAGAAACTGACAGGATGATCCAGTTCATTTGTTTGCTTTGGCGGCTGCAGCAAACTTTTTGCTTGCCAAGTATTTGCTTTGCCTGCCAAGTTATTTCATATCTGGCAACCCGGAATGTTAATTCTGTTTTAATATATAATTTTCCCTAAATCTTTCATGAAATGTCATGGGTCATTTTATGATTTGGCACCGTGAACATTTTACATATTGTCCCTTTAATATTCTTAAATTTCATGTGCTTTCCAGAAAACACATCTGAATTTGAATGTTATTTGCACATCTGATTGGTCAAACTCTGTTACTAGATTTAACGTAATTAAAATGTTGCCTATGCTAAGCTAAAGGCACATTGTAGGTTTTTGAAAAAGCTTTATTTAATAAACACCTCATTTAAGCAGATGTACCCAAACTTTTGAATACAGCGCTAACTCTCTGCCTCCTATGTACTTTAAAGATGTGTTGTAAGCCAGAAACTCTGAACTACTTTTGTAACCACCTCCATCAGAGAGCTCATAGTGGTGGACGTCTGGTTCCATTCACCACCACTATGAACGCTTAGGACTCAGTAAGCTTCTCTATTGCTGAGCATTTCACACCAAACCACACTGAATCACTCACATCCTACTCACCTCTTCACATCTCAACTGTTTCATTGTGCAGACATTCTGGGGATTCACATATTGGCCCTTTAATGATGTGCATGCACGTACAAGAGTTCAAACAGCATCCCTGTGCTACATAGATAAAGGCTTGACAAACATGATCAGAACCTGAACTGGTACATTATCTACTTCATTAGAGCAGTGTAGATGATGAGCTCCTCAGTTTCCAGCCTGAGAGGGACTCACCGAGCTGAAAGAGCAGCGTGCAGGACAGCAGAGTCAACAGCACCACGGTGAGCTTCATGACGGAGACGCTTCACTGCAAACTGCTCCAAACGCTGCTTATTCCAGTCAAGCCCTTTCAGTTCACCACAGAAGAAGCCCAGACACGGCGAGCAGAGGGACTGAACGACTGTGGACTGCATGTGAGTCGCTGCAAGCCAGCTGCCCTCCAATACACACACACACACACACACACGCACACACACACACACACATTCCTGCTCTCAAAGCTCGCAGTAACCCCCCAAATTCCTCCAGCCGGGCTCAAAGGCCTCTTTCTCCAGCCACATAGGACGGCCAGGCCTGCAGGCTGAAACGGCAGCCGTGTTTATTCAGCCGATCAAAAGCATGTCAGTGGTCGGCCAACAGGCCCTGAAATCCACAGGACAAGCCACTGCTGCAGGCTGGTTCCAGTTAGGCTGTGGTCACCTGTTCAGTCAGTGGTGTGTTAACTTTAACACCCCCCTTCTGTTAACGGGACCGAGTGAGTCTGCTGGTGAAGGCCACCAACCCAGGATGAGGCTGCGGTGTGGTCGGGCAGGAGTATGATGAAGGGTTCCTAAATGCATTATACATCCTAAATGAGATGTACCTAATAGCTTGTAACGCCTCCACAAGCACCAACAACATCTGTGATCGGATTTGGCATGGACTGGACGAGTTTCTGGATGTAGGCCACATCAGTGTTCAGCCAGTCAGAGAACTGGGCAGTTGGGCCAGATTTGGTGGATGCCTTCCTGGGGGGGTTTACTGGTTGTTCCAGGTAGTGGAATACAGGGATAGGAACGTCATGGTCCTCAGTGAGGTGATGATGAGCAAAAGGCCGAACTTGGCGAGTCCAGCTGCTCAGTGTTCTGTCACCTGAACCAAAGAACCTATTTCCACATACACCCCCAGATCACAGTACAGAGGGGGCTTCTTTACCGTCTGCGAAGTTTCTATTCTATTCAATTCTACTCTACTCTACTCTACTCTACTCTACTCTACTCTACTCTACTCTACTCTATCTATTCTATTCTATTCTATTCTATTCTACTCTACTCTACTCTACTCTACTCTACTCTATCTATTCTATTCTATTCTACTCTACTCTACTCTACTTTACTCTACTCTACTCTACTCTATCTATTCTATTCTATTCTATTCTATTCTATTCTATTCTATTCTATTTTATTCTATTCTACTCTACTCTACTCTACTCTATCTATTCTATTCTATTCTACTCTACTCTACTCTACTTTACTCTACTCTACTCTACTCTACTCTATCTATTCTATTCTATTCTATTCTATTCTATTCTATTCTATTCTATTCTATTCTTTTATTCTATTCTATTCTATTCTACTCTATCTTTTCTACTCTATTCTATTCTATTCTACTCTATATTTTCTATTCTATTCTATTCTACTCTACTCTATTCTATTCTACTCTATCTATTCTACTCTATTCTATTCTATTCTATATTTTCTATTCTATTCTATTCTATTATACTCTATTCTATTCTATTCTATTCTTTTATTCTATTCTATTCTTTTATTCTATTCTATTCTATTCTATTCTATTCTATTCTACTCTATCTTTTCTATTCTATTCTATTCTATTCTATTCTATTCTATTTTATCTTTTCTATTCTATTCTATTCTACTCTATATTTTCTATTCTATTCTATTCTAATCTATTCTATTCTATTCTTTTATTCTATTCTATTCTATTCTATTCTATTCTATTCTACTCTACTCTACTCTACTCTACTCTACTCTATCTATTCTATTCTATTTTATTCTATTCTACTCTACTCTACTCTACTCTATCTATTCTATTCTATTCTATTCTATTCTATTCTACTCTACTCTACTCTACTCTACTCTACTTTACTCTACTCTACTCTATCTATTCTATTCTATTCTATTCTATTCTATTCTTTTATTCTATTCTATTCTATTCTACTCTATCTATTGTACTCTACTTTATTCTATTCTATTCTATTCTATTCTATATTTTCTATTCTATTCTATTCTATTCTACTCTATTCTATTCTATTCTATTCTATTCTATTCTTTTATTCTATTCTATTCTTTTATTCTATTCTATTCTATTCTATTCTATTCTATTCTATTCTAATCTATTCTATTCTATTCTATTCTACTCTATCTTTTCTATTCTATTCTATTCTACTCTATATTTTCTATTCTATTCTATTCTAATCTATTCTATTCTATTCTTTTATTCTATTCTACTCTATCTTTTCTATTCTATTCTATTCTATTCTACTCTACTCTATTCTATTCTACTCTATCTATTCTACTCTATTCTATTCTATTCTAATCTATATTTTCTATTCTATTCTATTCTATTCTACTCTATTCTATTCTTTTATTCTATTCTATTCTTTTATTCTATTCTATTCTATTCTATTCTACTCTATCTTTTCTATTCTATTCTATTCTATTCTATTCTACTCTACTCTATCTTTTCTATTCTATTCTACTCTATATTTTCTATTCTATTCTATTCTATTCTATTCTACTCTACTCTATCTTTTCTATTCTATTCTATTCTACTCTATATTTTCTATTCTATTCTATTCTATTCTATTCTACTCTATTCTATTCTATTCTATTCTACTCTATCTTTTCTATTCTATTCTATTCTATTCTATCTTTTCTATGCTATTCTACTCTATTCTATTCTTTTATTCTATTCTATTTTATTCTATTCTATTGTATTCTATTCTATTCTATTCTACTCTACTCTATTCTATTCTTTTCTATTCTATTCTACTCTATCTTTTCTATTCTATTCTATTCTATTCTATTCTATTCTATTCTATTCTATTATGCTGTGCCTCACCCATTAGAACTGTACATGCTGTTAGTGTCACTGTGCCTTTAAGACTCATATCAAGTCAAGTCAAGTCATATCAAGAGACTCTTATTGTCTTCCCTTCCATGTACAAGTACACAGTGGAGTATCATGAATATTCACTAACCTGAAAGAGGAACTAGATCTTTTACACTGGGCATCTAAATCTACATTAGAGGTGGAGATATGGAGGAATATCATACTGGGGTACATCAAGAGTATATGTGGTATACCAGGATACGTGTTCCAGACTGTTCAGTGTAAGGCTGTAGAGTCTTTAAGATCACCAACAACATCCATTTAGCTGGGTGCACTGCAGTTATGCCCTCTCAGTAGCTAAACGTGAGTGGCAGCATTAGTGTGAATGGAGGGAAAACACAAGTAACACCTAAACTGGGAAAGAGCCGTTGTGCATATGACTGTACAAATAGATTCAGCAGGAACGATCTTTACACAGACGCATAAGATCACATGGGGCTCAACTCCGCTTCCCATTTACCGACTTCTTGTTCCACCAAACCACTCGGACTCACTCTGCTCACACTGTAACCCTTAAACGTTCTTCGTTTTAATTGACTTTAATTCTGATCGTTTAATCCACGTCTCAGACAGCAAATGCATATGTGAATAGGACCTTGGGGGTTAGTGGATTAATGGCCCACCTATGTCGAGCCGACCGAGGTTCATGTTTCCAGCATATGGATTAGGTCTGTAGGTCCTGTAGAGAGGAATGACCTGGTTATGCCTGCCGAGCCTTTTCATGTGGCTTATTTACTTATGCATCAGTTATTGTGCCACAGGCAAGTCTTTATGAATAGAGCCATTGTTTCTGCGTGGCTTTGGGCCAATAAGCAGGATTACACGAGCATTTCAGCTTTTTTAATCAAGGAAGCATGTGCATAGTTATTACATGGTCAAGATATCTCAGGTGCGTTAGGTAGTTTAAGCCCATAGACTTTACAAACGTCCACACACAGCGTTAAGCTCATTATTAATGGAACCAATGCATAAAACAACATTGTGAACAGGTGGTTAACATATGATGTGGGCCCACCCTTCCAGCTATAGCAGCTTCAGCTCTTCTGGGAAGGCTTTTCATAAGGGTTAGGAATGGTTTATGGGAATTTCTGACCATTCTTCCAGAAGTGCATTTGTGAGGTCAGACACTGGTGTTGGACAAGAAGGCCTGGCTCGCAGTCTCCGCTCTAGTTCATCCCAAAGGTGTTCTATGGGGTTGAGGCCGGGACTCTGTGCAGGCCAGTCCAGTTCTTCCAGACCAGACTCGCCCATCCTTGTCTTTATGGAGCTTGCTCTGTGCACTGGTGTGCAGTCATGTTGGAACAGGAAGGGGCCGTCCCCAAACTGTTCCCATAAAGTTGGGAGCATGGGAGTCTCTTGGTCTGCTGAAGCATTAGGAGTTCCTCTCACTGGGGCCAAGCCCACCTTCTGAAAAACAAACCCACACCACAACCCCACCTCCACCAAACTATGCACTCGGCACAAACCAGTCAGACAAGTACCGGTCTCCTGGTAACCACCAAACCCAGACTGGAGAAGTGTAATTCACTCCAGTTATTTTTTACTGCACCTGGTGATGTAAGGCTTGGATGCAGCTGCTCGGCCATGGAAACCCACTCCATGAAGCTCTCTACACACTTGAGCTGACCTGAAGGCCACATGAAGTTTGGAGGTCTTGTAGAGACCGACTCTTTAGGCAGGTGCTGACCTCTGGGCACGATGCACCTCAGCATCCACTGACCCTGCTCTATCATTGTACATGGCCTACCACCAATTGGCTGAGCTGCTTTGGTCCCAATCACTTCCACTGTGCTATACTCCCACTGACAGTGGACTGGGGAATATTTAGTAGGGAGGAAATTTCATGACTGGACTTGCTGCACAGGTGGCATCCTATCACAGGACCACGCTGGAACTCACTGAGCTCCTGAGAGCGACCCACTCTCTCACTAACCTCTGTAGAAGCAGTCTGCATGACTAGGGGCTTGGTTTTATACACCTTGAATTCAGTGAGTCGGATGGGTAAGTGAACACTTTTGGCAATATAGCGTATATACACTGATCATCAATAGAACAGCTGCACCCGGGAGGTGGTGTGGGAGTGCGGTGGTGTTGGGAAGGAAGATAAAGGTGACCAGGATCAATAACTGATGATACATTTAGACTGATATGATCAATATTTACTGAGCTACACATACAGAAGTCTGTCTCTCAGTATGGTGTTGGGCCGCCATGTTTGCTAACCCAACATCTGTCTCGGTATGGAGTTGTAGAGGCTCCGAATGGTGTCCTGTGATAATCCATCCCATGCATCTTGATTAATATCCAACATGTTTATAAAAGTATAAAAAGCTTTATCTTCATCAACATCTCCTCTATGAAATCTGATTATAAACATGAGCTGATGGCTGAAACGCTGGTTGCCGTGCATGGTCTAACTGCCGTTATCTCCTTCTTTGGTCACGTCTTTCTCAGACTTCGTCTCGGTGGTTTCCATGTTGACCAGGTGGCCAAGCAGCCTCTGTTTCTGGACGCTGTGTCGCACGCCGTAGCCGAAGTAGATAAGCAATCCTGAAGGAGGTGAAAAAAAGTGTGTTATAAACTGTATCTTCCACTTGGCCATCGGCCCACCACAGCCATCGGACCACCACAGACACTTTGCACTTTGGGGTCTTCGAGACAAAAAGGTCTGTTTCTAATGTTGACCCCTCATGCACTCTGGCACTTACCTACAGCCATCCAGACGGCATAGCGGACCCACGTGTCTCCTCCCAGCTGAACCATTAGATAAATGTTGATGAACACACTCACCACAGGAAGCACAGGCAGGAAGGGCACCTGCACACATACACAACAGAAAGCTGAACCTTCAGGCCACTTTCAGTCTAGGACAGGTGGATTGCGACCATCTATGACATCTAGGCTGCACCAATGGGCTTGCCAATAAGCATAAACACTATATGGCCGAAAGCATGAGGACAATTGGCCATCACACCGATGAGAGCTAGTTGGACATTCGGTTACATATCCTTTGTGACTCAACATTAATGAAGTCATCCACTGATGTTGGTTGAGAAGGCCAGGCTTACAAAGTTGCAGGGGTGTTCAGAGGGCTTGAGGTCAGGTCTCTATGCAGGTCACTAGAGCTCCTCCACACCAAACTCATCAAGCCATGTCTTCACGGAGCTGGCTCCTGCTGGAATAGGGTTCTTTCCCAAACTGCTGTCACAAAGTTGGATACACATACTGTGTAAAATGTCTCTGTGTGCTATAGAATTAGCTTCACCCTTCACTGGAACTAAGGGGACCCCTGAAACCCCTCCTAGACCCCATTATCCCCCCTCAAACAAACTTTACTGTTGGCATTCCGATAGATGTCACATCCTTGTCTGCCTGTCTGTCTGGTCTTGTCCATATGTCAATCAACGCCCCCCTCTGGTTGCTTCCTGTCATTGCACTGCTTTTCCTGCTCCACCCTGGCTCCACCCACTCCCACACCTGATGCTAATCTGTGCTCATTTCGACTTCCATTAAGACCCCTTTGTTTGCCCTGCCTGTCATGAAGTCTCTGTTTTCCCCTTGTAAGTCTAAGCCGTGTTTTGTTCCTGGCTGTCGTCACTCTCTTCATGGACATGTCTTTGTTGATACCCCCATGTGTTTTGGCCCCTGTCCCTGGACAAACCTTAATAAAACCACTGTGCGTTTGCAACCTGCCTCACCCTCCCCGTTACAATAGTGTTCTCTTGGATTCACCCACCAAACCCACATTAAACCATCGAGATCCTGCTAGATAGTGAAGCCTGATTCAGCACCCCAGAGAACACGTTTCCACAGCTCCAGCGTCCAGTGGTGGCACCTTAAGCCAATCCAGCCGACACTTGGTATTGCGCATAGTGATCCTAGGCTTGTGTCCAGATGCTCGGCTATGGAAACCCATTTCATGAAGATCCCAACATGCTTCCTGTACAGGGTGTCCACATTTTTATTTGGCCATATAGTGTACATGATCTGATCTAGGCAGGAGTTCAAACCAACTTTGCTTTTGATTCTGTATTGAAACACCTGGAATATATTTTTGGGGGGGTGCCCATTTTAGATAGTGTACATGATACCAATTTAAGAGGAATATATTTTAGCCCATTAGATGGCCATGACCAGCTAAACCAACTAACTACTGTGAGTGCACTGGACATAACTGGGTGGTGGTAACTAATCTGTGTGTGGTCTGTAACCTGTGTGCTTTCACCATGAAGGAGGCTTTGGTGGGGTTCTGCGGCTGCCTCCAGATGAGCAGAGTGCTGAGCGTCATTAGGAGAAGGATTACAGACACACACACTAGACTCCAAACCTCCAGCAGCAGCAGATTCCTGATGGCTTTACTCAACAGCACTGCCAGGACTATCACCATGATGACTGCAGAGGGCATATGAAAAGAACAACATGTAAGGGTGTAGCTGGTCCAAAGTACAACAATAACACAACTATGCTAACATGTAAGGGTGTAGCTGGCCCAAAGTACAACAGTAACACAACTATGCTAACATGTCAGGGTCTAGATGGCCCATATAAAACAATAGCACAACTATGCTAAAATGTAAGGGTGTAGCTGGCCCATATAAAACAATAGCACAACTATGCTAAAATGTAAGGGTGTAGCCGGCCCATATAAAACAATAGCACAACTATGCTAATATGTAAGGGTGTAGCTGGCCCCAAGTATAACAATAACACAACAATGCTAACATGTAAGGGTGGAGCTGGCCCATATAAAACAATAGCACAACTATGCTAACATGTAAGGGTGGAGCTGGTCCAAAGTACAACAATAACACAACTATGCTAACATGTAAGGGTGTAGCTGGCCCATATAAAACAATAGCACAACTATGCTAACATGTAAGGGTGTAGCCGGCCCATATAAAACAATAGCACAACTATGCTAATATGTAAGGGTGTAGCTGGCCCCAAGTATAACAATAACACAACAATGCTAACATGTAAGGGTGGAGCTGGCCCAAATAAAACAATAGCACAACTATGCTAACATGTAAGGGTGGAGCTGGCCCAAATAAAACAATAGCACAACTATGCTAACATGTAAGGGTGGAGCTGGCCCATATAAAACAATAGCACAACTATGCTAACATGTAAGGGTGGAGCTGGCCCAAATAAAACAATAACACAACTATGCTAACATGTAAGGGTGGAGCTGGCCCATATAAAACAATAGCACAACTATGCTAACATGTCAGGGTGTAGCTGGCCCATATAAAACAATAGCACAACTATGCTAACATGTAAGGATCTAGCTGGCCCAAAGTACAACAATAGCACAACTATGCTAACATGTAAGGGTGTAGCTGGCCCATATAAAACAATAGCACAACTATGCTAACATGTAAGGGTGGAGCTAGCCCATATAAAACAATAGCACAACTATGCTAACATGTCAGGGTGTAGCTGGCCCATATAAAACAATAGCACAACTATGCTAACATGTCAGGGTTTAGCTGGCCCATATAAAACAATAGCACAACTATGCTAACATGTAAGGGTGGAGCTGGCCCATATAAAACAATAGCACAACTATGCTAACATGTAATGATCTAGCTGGCCCAAAGTACAACAATAGCACAACTATGCTAATATGTAAAGGTGTAGCTAGCCCAAATAAAACAATAGCACAACTATGCTAACATGTCAGGGTGTATCTGGCCCATATAAAACAATAGCACAACTATGCTAACATGTCAGGGTGTATCTGGCCCATATAAAACAATAGCACAACTATGCTAACATGTCAGGGTGTATCTGGCCCATATAAAACAATAGCACAACTATGCTAACATGTCAGGGTGTAGCTGCCCCATATAACATAATAGCACAACTATGCTAACATGTCAGGGTTTAGCTGGCCCATATAAAACAATAACACAACTATGCTAACATGTCAGGGTGTAGCTGCCCCATATAACATAATAGCACAACTATGCTAACATGTAAGGGTGGGGCTGGCCCATATAAAACAATAGCACAACTATGCTAACATGTCAGGGTGTAGCTGGCCCATATAAAACAATAGCACAATTATGCTAACATGTAAGGGTCTAGCTAGCCCAAAGTACAACAATAGCACAACTATGCTAACATGTAAGGATCTAGCTGGCCTGAAATACAGTCCCAGCAATAATGAGATTGTGTAGAGTAGAGTGTCTAATGCTGTGTTTATCGAGGGTAAAGGTCGGATCTCCATACCGATAAATGCAGTGCAGGCGCTGACGGTGTTTGAAGTTTTCTTGGTCGGGTAAGAGGGAGGTTTTAAAAACCCAAATGTGGAGCTTTGTGTGACATGCACATCATTTTCTGCAGACTCCGTCTCCTGATACCTGGAGGGGGAACATTAGTTAAACCTCAGAGCCTACAAAACAAAACCTGTCGTGCTTTTCCGGTTTTCTCTTTCCTTTACTGTGCTGTAGCTTTTTATGCATGCAAGTCAGCAAAATTATAAAGGTACACGGCAGAGGGAGAAACTCTCTCCCACAGCAGCCACATGTCTGGAACACCTTGCTGGAATTCCAGACCTTTCTATGGCACCATCTTTCAACACGGCGCTTCTTGACTGCCTGCAGGGCAGCCACTTGCTGCTACCGTTTTCAATCACCCTGGTAGTTGACCAGTCAGAATGGAGTGGGAAAGCTGACCAATCACCCTGAACATCAATGGCTCTGCTGTGGAAATCGTCCAGAGCACGAAGTTCCTCGGCGTCCACATCACAGAGAACCTCACGTGGTCCCTCAACACCAGCTCCATAGCCAAGAAAGCCCAGCAGCGCCTCTACTTCCTGTGGAGACTGAGGAAAGCTCATCTTCCTCCTCCAATCCTCACCATGTTCTACAGAGGGACTCCGGAGAGCATCCTGAGCAGCTGCATCATCGCCTAGGTTTGGGAATTGCAAGGCCTCAGACCGCTACAGTGGATAGTGAGGACAGCTGAGAAGATCATAGGGGTCTCTCTCCCCTCTGTCAGACATTCACACCACACACTGCACCCGTAAGGCCCTCAGCATTGTGAAGGACCCCGCTCATCCCTCACGTGGACTGTTTTCACGGCTGCCGTCTGGCCGAAGGTGCAGGAGCATCGGTGGGTGTGCCCCCCACGCTGCCTAAGACTCCCCGTCAGTGAATTTCACAGGACTTTCTTTGCATTAATGTCACATACACAGCCTTAAAATTCAGCCTCAGCTCAATGTTGGGGTCTCAAATGATGAAGACACGATTTCAAAAGCAGATCAGTCACTCACACCCTCAGAAGACACAGTGGTCCCCAGGTTTTGAGTGAGTTCTCTTTGAATTATCTTTCTATCATCAGATTCATCCAACCAGGAAAGCAGGGGGCCCTGTAGTGTGAATCACATTCTTCCGCAAGTGCAGTTACACATTTCCACCACAGAGGTCTCCAAAACGTACGTAGTGCAGCAGTAATGCTATCTGAATGTGAAACACTGTGATTGGTTGCGTGTATTTCCGCGAGGGCTCGGAGGGGTTCAGGAACGACGTAGACATGAAGCCGTGTGACTGACCTGAGTATGAGAATGCAAATGGCCACCAGGGTGTAGGCGAAGAGGGTTCCGATGGACATCATGTCGACGAGCGCCTTCAGGTCGAATAAGAGCACCATTATTGCTGGAAAAGAAAACAGAGCACATGATTTTGCCTTCCTTTCTTCTTTTGTGTTTGGTACAGATGGGCTCTTTGAAGCCCATTCATCAGATGGTGAGAATGGCACCCAGGTCACATGGGTTCCTAAGCCGAGCCCGTCAGGGGGAAAAGTCACTGTGTGGACACAGCGGAGGCTAAGAATGAGGTGAACAGTGAATGGGGAACAGTGTGCACAGCTAACCCTACGTTCACACGAGCAGGAGACAAGTCCCTAGCTTATGTCATCCCAAGTCTCTTGTGGCCGTGGTCGAGGTCACTCGCGTTGTTCTGTGTGGGCATGCACAAGGAGGGTTATGGGCTTCTCTTGTATGTTTACCAGCACACTGCTGAGAACTGGACCTAAATGCTGGTAGGAACCACTTTCAAACTGCAAAGTGTTTATTGCATCTTAAACCATGACAAGAATTAAGATCTGCGGTTCAAGACATGTAGAAATCGTTTCTCTACAGTCCTACAGAGCATGGTGAGGAGCGGCTAACGGACTGGTGCAGAACCAACAACCTGTCTCTGAATGCTGACAAAACTAAAGAGACGGTTGACTTCAGAAGAGTGCGTGGCGACCACACCCCCCTGAACATCAATGGCTCTGCTGTGGAAATCGTCCAGAGCACAAAGTTCCTCGGCGTCCACATCATGGAGAACCTCACGTGGTTCCTTAACACCAGCTCCATAGCCAAGAAAGTCCAGCAGCGCCTCTACTTCCTGCGGAGACTGAGGAAAGCTCATCTTCCTCCTCCAATCCTCACCATGTTCTACAGAGAGACTGTGGAGAGCATCCTGAGCAGCTGCATCATCGCCTGGGTTTGGGAACTGCAAGGCCTCAGACCACAAGACCCTACAGCGAATAGTGAGGACAGCTGAGAAGATCATAGGGATCTGATGCAAATGCTGGTAGCAACCAAAAGTTCAGAGAGCAGAGGCTGGGGGGACCTCCATGTCAATGACTGGTCTAAAGAATTTGTTGGGGGCGAGTCCTTTACCTTTAATTAATTTCCCTAAAGTTGAGAGAATCTAAACTGTCAAATTACGTCTCCAAATCGCATACTCACAAAGAAAATCACAGGCTGCCTGTCGCTTTATCGTCTGCTAGTGGAAACGTACGATACTGTTAGCATTATGCCTCCATGCCGCTGATGGTCGTGTACCGCCATTAGGCATGGACTAACGTTTTTCAGTGCTACCATGTCAGCACAGCCTGTAACGGTCACTTTAAGGCGGGTGCAGTGCACATGTGTATGGTGGAGAGCCGGAGTGAATAATGGAGAATGTGGAGGAAAGCGCGGGAGAGAATGTGCGTGTGGTGAACTGTACTAGGTTGTAGCCTGGGCTCTCCAGCTGGTGTTATCTGGGAACTTGTGACGAGGGAAGTCTCGGTGCTCTCGTTGTTCATTAACTGGCCCCGAAACCCCTTCACCACGTGTTCCCTGCGTGTCTCTTCATGGAAGCTAAGTATCCACCTCTCTACGAGAGCCCCCACCCAACACCATACCTCCATTCATTACAAGCCTTAGACTCTCTTGTCTTTCCTCACCTGCTACAGTGCCCGACGAGAGTGTGGCCACCACTGGACTCTTCCGGGAGCTGACCTTGCAAAGGGCTTTGAAGAGGAGGCCATCCCTCGCCATGGCAAACAGCACTCGAGGCATTGGGAACATGGAGCCCAGAAGACTGTGGACAGATTGGATCCCAGGTAAATAAACCAATCAGTACATATTCAGTCCACCATTGAAGTAGCTCAATCCTGACTACCCTGAGTACCTGTTGGCAGCAAATGAGGTCTGCCATCAAACCCACATTTGGTGTCACAAGTTTGCATTGAGTATGGCTAGTCTGATGTCATTTGCCAATGTGTTTGCATCAACTGAGTTATGGACCCGGCCATTCGGACTCAGTCATGACAGCTGGCATGTGCAGGTGACGGTGACGTGGTGTTAAGGACAGTCAGGTGCTCTGTGTGCATGGTGTCTGCCAATGGGGCAATCTGCTCACTGAATGTCTACAATCGTGGCTGTTGGGTCGGTCAGGTACAGCGCTGAGACCCGTCCTTGCTTATGCCTTGCTTATCTATCTATCTATCTATCTATCTATCTATCTATCTATCTATCTATCTATCTATCTATCTATCTATCTATCTATCTATCTATTTATCTATCTATCTATCTGTCTATCTATCTGTCTATTTGTCTGTCTGTCTATCTGTCTATCTATCTATCTATCTATCTATCTATCTGTCTGTCTGTCTGTCTGTCTGTCTGTCTGTCTGTCTGTCTGTCTGTCTGTCTATCTATCTATCTATCTATCTATCTATCTATCTATCTGTCTGTCTGTCTGTCTGTCTGTCTGTCTGTCTGTCTGTCTGTCTGTCTATCTGTCTATCTATCTATCTATCTATCTATCTATCTATCTGTCTGTCTGTCTGTCTGTCTGTCTGTCTGTCTGTCTGTCTGTCTGTCTGTCTGTCTGTCTATCTATCTATCTATCTATCTATCTATCTATCTATCTATCTATCTATCTATCTATCTATCTGTCTGTCTGTCTGTCTGTCTGTCTGTCTGTCTGTCTGTCTGTCTGTCTGTCTGTCTATCTGTCTTGCTCTAGTTACAGACTGCAGTGTCTCAGAAGTGGGTGAGGGTCTATGACTACATTTCCCATAATGCTTTATTACCTGGTAGAGAGCGCACACAGGGATCCCACAGCCACCACATACTTGGCTGCGGCCCAGCCTACATAGGCGAAGGCGACAGGCAGCGGACTGTGGATGTTAAGCAGGTAGTATGGCATCATCAGTGTGAGGGCGGCCGACACGCCGAAATAAGCCAGGAAACAGATGAGTAGAGCAACGACGATTCCCAGTGGGATGGACTTCTGAGGGTTCTTCACCTCCTCCCCTACAGGGTCACAAACAGAATCAAATGACTGCACTGAGAGAGCTAACCTCTTTCTGCCGACCCCCTGGTGGCCAGGAATTATCATGAGTCAGTATCTCATTATCATGACATTTGGAATTTCATAACAATATGACGCTTTTAAGATTATGACTAATTAGGACATAGTATCTCATAATTCTGACTTAGTATCTCATAATTCTGACTTAGTATCTCATGATTCTGACTTAGTATCTAATACTTCTGAGTTAGTATCTTATACTTCCGACTTAGTATCTCATACTTCCGACTTGGTATCTCATACTTCTGACTTAGTATCTCATGATTCTGACTTAGTATCTAATACTTCTGAGTTAGTATCTCATACTTCCGACTTGGTATCTCATACTTCTGACTTAGTATCTCATGATCTGACTTAGTATCTCATACTTCCGACTTGGTATCTCATAATTCTGACTTAGTATCTCATGATTCTGACTTAGTATCTCATGACTCTGACTTAGTATCTTATACTTCTGACTTAGTATCTCATACTTCTGACTTAGTATCTCATACTTCTGACTTAGTATCTCATAATTCTGACTTAGTATCTCATAATTCTGACTTAGTATCTCATGATTCTGACTTAGTATCTCATAATTCTGACTTAGTATCTCATAATTCTGACTTAGTATCTCATAATTCTGACTTAGTATCTCATACTTCCGACTTGTATCTCATAATTCTGACTTAGTATCTCATGATTCTGACTTAGTATCTCATACTTCTGACTTAGTATCTCATACTTCTGACTTAGTATCTCATGATCTGACTTAGTATCACATACTTCTGACTTAGTATCTCATACTTCTGACTTAGTATCTCATGATTCTGACTTAGTATCTCATACTTCTGACTTAGTATCTCATACTTCTGACTTAGTATCTCATAAATGCTACTTTGTGTCTCATAATTATGAATTACTATATTTAATAATGAGAGTGACATACAAATAATGAAATACTGTCAAAATTATGACTTAGAATTATGAGACTTGTTATCTTTCCTAATTGCAGTCTAATACCTCATAATTATGACTGATGATCCCATAGCAGCAACGTACTATATCCCAGGTCTGACCTTTAGTGTCATAATTTTGAATTAGCATGAATGGCATAAATGGGCCAAAACGTCTGGGAAAGATGTCTAGTTCCATTGACTTCCATTCAAATGAAATGAGGTTTTTGGCCTCTCCTGTAAAGTTGGCGTTTTGGAGATACTGGTTTTTCTTGGACAGTGAATATATATGAATCCTCATAAATACAAAGGATCTTGTAAATGTGATTGCAGAATAGTAGTTCCTAAGCAGTCAGACCAGATCTCCTAAAACCATGAACACACATCAGAGTAACCCGTTACCTGTGGTTGCTATGCAGTCAAACCCCACAAATGCATAGAAACATGTCGCTGCTCCAGCCAGCGTGCCCTCAAACCCGTAGGGAAAGAACCCGCCGACCCCAAACTCGGACGTCATGTTCAGGGTGGACGTCAGGTTTCTGAAAAAGACCATTGGAAGGGCGTTGGTAAGGACTTCTGTATGTATATACCATTAGCTGGAACCAGCTGTGTCTCTCAAACCTCTGTTCCCCAAGTCCACACATGGTTTTCCCTATGTGGTTAACAGACTGATGGCAGTTTCAAGATGGCGGCCTCCACTCTTATGGTGTAGCACCCATGCCTGGTCGAAATGACCATTAAGCACTAGAAAAAATACAGTGTAAACTCCCTTCATGTCATGAAGCTCACTCTCAGTTTCCCAAAGACATCAGCAGATGTACCGCCAAAGTTCAGTCTTAGGAGCTGGTTTAGCATGTCCTGCTTCTTCCCACCATCCAGATAACCCCAAACACATTCAGTGATGAGGCTGAGGTTCTGGACTCTGGAGTGGTCAGTCCATTGTTCTGAGAGCACCAGCAGGATCTTCAATGTGTCTGTTTCCTTTCCTCAGTGAGGAGATTCCTGAACAGCTACATCTCCTTTTAGACCTCCAGAGCATGGAGGTGTCTTCTCACAGTGGAAGAAGGACGGAGAGGAACACCTGTGAATGAGCTCAGATCTGGAGCAAGTGAGGAGCTTGGTGTTCTCCTCTCTCTAAAAAATCGTCTGGTAGAAGAAGGCTTGTAGTGCTGTTTATCTGATGGGGGCAGTTTTGGTGGTCTACCAGGAGGTCTTCCAGGTGGTTGATCCGGTTTTCTCTGTAGCTCTCAAACATTAATTGACCTCTAGATTTGGAAACTCACATTCTCTCTTACTCTGACTTCCCTTCACTTCCTCCTTCTTTATGCCAGTGGATTATCTTATAAATCATTTATCAATAAGCTCACCGGACAAAAGTAAGTCACCTAGCCTTGTGTAAGGTGGTAGTAACTTCAGGCTTCTGCAGGTGGTGCTACTTGAGGATGATGGGGCTACAAACACCTGCAGGGTGCGAGTGGCAGGATCCATAGATGGAGAAGAGGTGCTACAGTGCAGGGAATGTCTCGTTCCATGTGTGGTAAATGGCCTCGAGAGCAGGTGTTAATGATTGGCTAAAAGGAGTGATGGGAGCATTTGGGCGTGGCCAAAGACCATAGTGTGAAGGAAGTAGCTGAATCTGCAGGTGTATGGAAGTGTACGGTCATACGGGTCTACCAGCAGTGGCTAAAATCCCAGTCTATAGGGAATTCTCCTCGGGATTGTCCCAGGGAAGGCATCAACCAAATCTGGACCAATTGGGGAATTCTTAAATGTAACAGTGTCTGAACTTTGATGTGGCCTCCGTCCAGTCCATGCCAAATCCAATCCCAGCTGTTGTTGGTGTTGGCCTAACATGACTTAGATGGTTAACTGAAACTGGACGTGAAGGGATGCTGTGTGAGTTTGATTGTCTTCTGTTTTCCCAGAGTGTCACATTTGAGTCGGCTCTTGAGGACTTGGTGCTTAGCTGAGATCTAGACGAGATGAGATTAGCGGTAAGAGAGCTCACAAAGCTGGCCCGGGAACTAAGACTGACTTACTCAAGCTCTGCTGTTCTGTTCAGTAGGGCTTCCTCAGTGATCCTCCAGTTCTCCAGGTTCCCCTTGATGAAGCCAGTGATGATGACGAAGATCAACACCAGTATGTTGACGCTGGTAAAGATCTTGTTGATGGTCGTGGACTCTTTCACACCGAAGGCAAGGAGGCCTGTAAACACGTGTGACTGGTCAGCACACGGTAGCGTGTAGATCCACACACTAATCAGAAAACCCAATAAAAACAATGAAGGGTGATTCTGATACAGTACCGGCGAGAATCATGATGAGACCAGCCGCAAAGAAGTCTGGGTAAGGAGCCAGGCCGGGCAGATTCATGGCGGCATGTTTGCTGAAGTAGTTGGCCATCACGTTTCCAATGAGGTCGTCGAAAGTGCCGCTCCATGCTCGGGCTACGCTGGAGGTGCCTGTGGCAGGAGAAAGACTCCAGTCATTTACAGGTGTAGTTTTGTGTACATGTGGAGGTGAAGTGAGTATATAAGCTCAGCAGACTGAAACTATAAGTCCCCTGTGACTGAAACGTACCCTATAGCGTGTGATACCTCCACCTGTGTCCTCCACATTTAACTCACTTGTGAAGTGAATCATCCACATACACACCAACTAGCGAACATACCTAGCAGGGAGTGCCCAGGGAGCAGTTGGGGGGGGTTAGGTGCCTTGCTCAAAGGCACTTTAGCTGTGTCATGTCAAGCTCAGGGGATTGAACCAGCAACTTTCTAGTCACAAGGCTGGTTCCCAGACCTTCAGTTCATAAGTACTGAGCTTCTATTGAAGACTGGTGGATGGAGAGATACACTGAGCTGATGAAGAGACTCCATACTTAAGTACATCTGAAGGTAGATACTTTAGTACTGTTACTCTTCAGTGGAGGTCTAAAGGGAGGAGCTTCTACTCCTACTGAATGAGTATTGTACCTTGGGGAGCTCTACTTTAACTCAGCTACATGGTTGGTGTACTTCGCCCACTGGAACTGGCCATGTGATGCAGTACTGAGTCTTTGTTTATTCCCACCTATGACGTAGGAGAGCAGCAGGTTCCACCCTGTTATGAAAGCCCACACCTCCCCGACGGTGACGTAGCTGTACAGGTACGCCGAGCCCGTCTTGGGCACTCTGGAGCCGAACTCAGCGTAGCACAGTCCGGCGAAGATGGAGGCCAGGGCGGCGATGAGGAAAGAGATGATGATGCTGGGGCCGGACAGAGCCCGGGCCACCTCGCCAGACAGCACGTAAACACCGGCGCCCAGTGTACTGCCCACACCCAGAGCCACCAAGTCCACAGTGGTCAAACAGCGGCGGAAGGTGGACTCCTCACCCTCCGGCTCCAGAGGCTTCCTGCGGGACAGGCCGCGCAGGAACGAACAAAACGTCTGCCCACACATGGTCAGCTGGCCGTCCGGAGAGAAAGCAGTGGTTACTAGTGGTTGAGTAACTTTGCAAGTTCTCCCAGAAATCATGGATGGGTCTGAAATTTTCATCTTAGGTGCATGTCCACTGTGAGAGACATAATCTAAAAAAAATCCAGAAATCACACTGTATGATTTTTTATAATAATTTATTTGTGTGTTACTGCTGCAAATAAGTATTTGAACATCTCTGAAAATCAGTGTTAATATTTGGTACAGTAGCCTTCGTTTGCAATTACAGAGGTCCTGTAGTTTTTCACCAGGTCTGCACACACTGTAGCAGGGATTCTGGCCCATTCCTTCACACAGATCTTCTCCAGATCAGCCAGGTTTCTGGGCTGTCGCTGAGAAACACAGAGTTTGAGCTCCCTCCAGAGATTTTCTATAGGGTTTAGGTCTGGAGACTGGCTAGGCCACTCCAGAACCTTATATGCTTCTTACGGAGCCACTCCTTGGTTATCCTGGCTGTGTGCTTTGGGTCATTGTCATGTTGGAAGATCCAGCCATGACCCATCTTCAATGCTCTAACTGAGGGAGGGAGGTTGTTCCCCAAAATCTCGCAATACATGGCCCCGGGCCTCCTCTCCTTAATACAGTGCAGTGGTCCTGTCCCATGTGCAGAAAAAGACCCCCAAAGCATGATGCTCCCACCCCCATGCTTCACAGTAGGGATGGTTTTTAGGATGGTACTCATCATTCTTCGTCCTCCAAACACGCGAGGGAATTAAGACCATCTGACCACAGAACTTTCTCCCATGACTCCTCTGGATCATCCAAACGGTCATGGGCAAACTTAAGACGGGCCTGGACGTGTGCTGATTTAAGCAGGGGAACCTTCTGTGCCATGCATGACTTTAAACTATGACGTCTTAGTGTATTACCCACAGTAACCTTGGAAACAGCCCAGAACTACACGGGTGGAGCTGGTCAATGGCCTGAAGAGAGCTGGCACAGCTCTCTTCAGGCCATTGACCAGCTCCACCCGTGTAGTTCTGGGCTGATTCCTCACCTTTCTTAAGGTCATTGATATGCCACGAGGTGAGATCTTGCGTGGGGCCCCAGTCCGAGGGAGATTGACAGTCATGTTTAGCTTCTTCCATTTTCTAATAATTGCTCCAACAGTTGATCTTTTTTCACCAAGCTGCTCAGCAGTTGCCCTGAAGCCCTTTCCAGCCTTGTGGAGGTCAACAATTTGTCTCTGGTGTCTTTGGACAGCTCTTTGGTCCTAGCCATGTTAGTAGTTAGAGTCTTACTGATTGTGTGAGGTGGACAGGTGTCTTTATGCAGCTAACGACCTCAAACAGGTGCTTCTAATTTAGAATAATAAGTGGAGTGGAGGTGGAGTTTTTAGAGGCGGACTAACAGGTCTTTGAGGGCCAGAATTTTTGCTGGTTGGCAGGTGTTCAAATACTTATCTGCAGCAGTAACACACAAATAAATTATTATACATTATACATAGTGATTACTGGATTTTATTTTTTAGATTATGTCTCTCACAGTGGACATGCACCTAAGATGAAAATTTCAGACCCCTCCATGATTTTTAACTGGGAGAACTTGCAAAGTCGCAAGGTGTTCAAATACTTACTTTCCTCACTGTATGACAGTGTAATAACAACAACAACAACAATAACTCATTTACATACTGCTGTCACAGTGTTATACTTAGATATGTCAGTGTAATAATAATAATAATAATAATAATAACTTCGACACTAATAATAAAGATAATACTATAATAATAATAAAAATAATAATAATAATAATGGTGATGATGATGATGATGATGATTGATAATAATAACAATAATAATAATAATAGCACTAATAATAATTATACCCCTAATAATAATAATAATAATGATTGATAATAATAATAATACCAATAATAATAATAATAATAATAATGATAATAAAAACAACAACAACAACAACAACAACAACAACAATACTAATAATATCAACAACAACAACAACAATAATAATAATAATAATAATAATAATAATAATAATATCAACAACAACAATAAAAATAATAATAATAATAATAATAATAATAATATCAACAACAACAATAAAAATAATAATAATAATAACAACAACAATAAGATCAAATGTAATTCTCAACACAGTAACCCCTATGGATGATTATCACCAGTGTAATAGTGCGCTACAGATTTCCTCATCATAACACCCATAATGAAGCCTGAAAGGGGGATTTCAAAACTCCACACAATGGTTATAGGAACCAGACGTCAGAAGTGCCTTTAAAGGCTCCCTCCCAGGAAGCTGTCACATGCAGCTGTTACTAATACCCCTCCTGATATCTGAGATACAGTTTTATGCTAGCTCTGAGACACATGCTCAGTATTTTAATGCCAATAGAGTCTCTAGAGAAGATGATTTCCTCAGGTCTCCCACTACTGTACCGCCCCCAGTATCACATATAAACCCTGACCACGTGCAGCTTCACTGGCGGGTCTGGATGGTACATGAAGCGGCTGTATTTGTGTTAGCATGGTGACTCCTGGTTCCCATATTAACCACTGTACAGAACCTGAGTCTATGTGTCGACTATGAATGAACCATTTCACAGCAAACCCACTCAGAAAGACCGATACGTTATGGAGAAGTGTTTGGAAAACTAGGTGGCGTTCCCCTTTTAGCAGGGGCTAAACCGGAAGATCGGACATGGATGATGGCAATAAGCGTACCAAGCTCAAGATGCCCGAGGTATACTGTGATAAACTGAGATTTACAGCCAGCAATGAAAGCCATCACTCACCCTACCACACGGTCTTCATGGTTTCAGGCTGCTGGACTGAACCCTGGGACCCCTCTTTCTTCACTCTGGACATGAGGTGGTGGAAAGAGGTTACAGTAAGTGAGGGAGTCAGCCGGGGCAGGGGGAGAACGTATGGCTGCAGGCTTGCATGCCTGGGAGAACTCCAGGACCCAATCCTTCCCAGATGAAGAGACTTAGGTAGAGTGAAAGGGGACCACACAGGAGATACAGTGATGTCAGAGTCGACGGGGCCACAGCAGCCGCAATCAGGACCCTCGCTCACGGATACATTCATTAAATGGCAATGTGAGGTCACCTCGCTTCTCACATTTCAGAGGTCGAGGCCCCTTTTGCAGCTTCTTCTTCAAAACATGCACCGCTCTGAAGATCAACAGCCCAATGCCGAACCAGCTTGCTCTGTGACTGAACGCACCTGTGACTGAAACCTACCTAGCAG
>JAMWET010000454.1:275000-297500 GCA_024036415.1 Prochilodus magdalenae
TGCGGAGACTAAATTTCCCCACTGTGGGATCAATAAGGGATTAAAATCTTTAAAATATAGCAGTTGATGCTTTTCATGGCTGGATTCGCCATGCTAGGCGATATTTCCCCCGCTGCTTGGCCAGGGAAAGCATTTTACTGTAACTGTGTACAGTTAATTCTTCTGTTGTTTTGCATGTAGACCACTGTATGTGCAGCTTTCTGTTGGTTGGGATGTGCACTGTATATTGTTTTTGTGGGAAAAATAAAATATATTTGTTACAGAGTATTTGTGTGTTCTGAGTATGAAATATTCTAAAATGGTTTACAGCACACCTCTGTATGTACTCTCTGTAGTAAGTGTCATTATGATGAGTGGAGAAGAAGTGTTTTCCATTCATCAGTGTTTTACATTGAGCACATCAGTGTTCACCTGGTTCTTATAAATGTCTATTCGTATGATGGCTTGTGTGTGTCATCTAAAAACAAAATACCACTTCGAGAAGAGAGAACATAGTTCTGAATGTGAAGTTTCATTGAGGGGTTTTGCCCATTGTGTGTGTGTTTTTTGATTTGTGTGTAGAGTTCTGAGAGTATGAGGTATGCTTTCAGAAAATGTGTGTAAGCAATCTAGAAAAACTGTAAGAGTTGCACTGAATCTGGACCCTGTATATCTACGTCATGCTTACTTGAGGTCTATGAAGGAGACGGCCTAGTGCTGGTTGACTCTGGAATGTCTGGAATGATGTATTGTGGTATTTGTGGAAGGTGTATGCCGTTGTCTGCTCTGACCGTGTTTATGGTGGCCTGTTCCTGCTGGGGGTGGACAGCTGTCTTCTTCTGAGGGGTAGTTCTGTAGTTCTGCAGAAGCAGGATGCTCCTGTAAGTAATGATCTGGCACTACTTCAGTAGCACAGTGGTGTAGACAGTTCAGTGGTGCGCATTCAGTAGTAAGATGGAACATGGGTTTGCTTACCTATTCTCATTCCGAGAGGTCCGGATAGTGTTTGGACCCTCGGGCCAGTCTCCTGAAAACTTAACCCATGGTTGACCACATGGTCAACCAGAGTGGCAGCCTACGTGTGGGGGCTGGGTTTGGGCCATTGGTGTGGTCATGGGTGTGGTGTTTGCATGGCAGTGTAGTCCAAACAGAAACAGATGATGATGATGATGATGATGATGATGATGATGATGAGAAGACCACATCCAGTTCCACCTCTGTCATCCAGGATGGACTGGACAGCTGAAGACTGGAAGAACATTCCGGTCATGGTCTAAGGAATCTCCATTGTACTGAGGCAGACAGAAGGTAGGGTCAGAAGTGGCCACTACCAGTATGAATCCACTGACCCAACCTGCCTAGTGTGAGCAGCCCAGGCTGATGGAGGAGGTGTAGTGGTGCTGCTGGATGTTTTCCTGACCCATGTAGGGTTCATTAATAGTGACCAGTCACCGCTTGAATGACCACAGTTTGAGTAATGTTGCTGACCATGGGCGTCCACAGTTTTCCTTCTTCTAACGGCTACGCCCACCATGATCATGCACCATATCACAAAGTGAAAGTCTCAAACTGGCTTCATGACGGTGAGCTCAGTGTTCTTCACTGGTCCTCCCAGTCCCCGAGCCTGAATCCAATAGAACACCTATGGAATGCTAAACAGGAGACTGATAGCATGTCAGCAGGAATTCTTCGATGTAGTCATCCCAACGTGGACCAGAGTCTCAAAGGAATGTTTCCAACATCTTACACTGACCAGCGTCTGGCCATGCTTATTATGGTCTTCTCCAACTTGCAGTTACTGCCTCCTGGACTAATCAGACTGGATCTAATCAGACTGGATCTAATCAGACTGGATCTATTAGATGTTCTTCTATGTTAGTCCTGTCTGTCTCTCTCGTCTCATCCGGGTTCGACCTGAGGAGGTTGGGTTCCGCCCTTGAGCCTGGTTCCTCTCGAGGTTTCTTCCTAACCCAAGGGAGTTTTTCCTCGCCACTGTTGCCTCTGGCTTGCTCAAGGGGGGCTTGGAACCGGTCCCCCCCCCCCCCCCCCAACCCCACCCCACTCACATGTCTGTACATTAACCTTGTGGTTCTTTTCTTTTTTATAACAAATTGATTTTTTGTGAAGCTGCTTTGAGACAACGTTGGATGTAAAAGGCGCTATATAAATAAATATTGATTGATTGATTGATTGGAATCCATGCCGTAAAACAACTGAGGCGGTTCTGAGAGCAAAATGAGGCCCAGCCCAGTATTAGCACACTGTTCCGACATAGAGCTCACTGAGTCTGCCAAGTGGCTGCACACAAGTGAGGTTCTCATTTAGGTCCATACATTTAGTTCCTACCCTTTTCCAACAGAGGGTTCTTGGGGGGACCCAGTGAAAACAGTGGTTCTAAATAGAATCATGAACACTTATAGATCTTCTTGACCAAAAGAACACTGGTTCTTGAACTGGCTCTGTTTAGGACCTTGGTTCTAATCAGGGAATCTGCATTTGTACCAGTTTTTATTGGAACAGAGGAATATAGAGTGTAAACAGTAATAACCAGACGATGGAGCATTTGTGCTGTTGTTCCAGATGTTTGTTTTTATCTAGAACAGACGCATGGATCTACAACCACTGGAGATAAGACACAGAAGAGGTTCTTCAGCAGACCACTGGGTGTCGCCATTGTCGTCTTCTCTTTCCTCAACAACTGACCCGCCTCCAGATGTCATCATGGCTGGTTCTGAAGAACCAGCTATTCTTTGGTTCCAGCCGGGAGTGAACACTTTGGATTCCGAACTTCTTCATTTTTGGTGGAAATGTGCTAGAAAGTTCACAACTGGGTACATGAACCAGAACGGAACCGGTTCCACATTGGTGGAAAAGGGCTAACATAGAACCATTATCATATCTAACTGGTTCTGTGCTTGGTAAAATGGTTACTTAGTATGATGGAGAGTTCGCTGTTTATGGTTCTACATAGAACCTTTTTAAAAAGGGTTATAGACAGCACCAAAAAGTGTGGCTCTAGTGTCACAAGCCTGGCACCAGACGAGTGGCACCCTTTTTGGTTCTATACAGAACCAGATACAACCCAAACTCAAATAGTCTGAAGAACCATTTCAACATGCTGAGAATCATCTTAGCATCCAAATGGCTCTTTGAGCGTTCTATACAGAACCATTGTCTCTACTACAGAGCCATCTTAGAACCGTCTTTTAAGAGAGTACCCTATTTAAAATAAATGTACCCCAAATGGGTTCTTAGTAGGGAACCATATTAGTTCTCCAACAGGCTAAGTTTGTATATGTGTTGTGTGAGTTCAAAGAACGTTCTGAAGGCATTAGATGCCTTAACGTAATGTACAGGTTCTTCTAGATATCTAGAACATTATGGAATGACTTCTTCAATGAAGCACCGTGGTCATAGCTAAGATGAGCAGTATGTTGTCACATGTCACACGTCCAGAAGGCCTGGGGTCACTCCAACTTTACCCCACCGCACCATCTTCAGGAACTATGTGGGGATATTCAAGCTGCATGGGATGGATTATCACAGGACACCATTAGCAACCTCTACAGCTCCATACCGAGACGTGTGGTATGTTGGGTTAGCCGGACGCCATACCGAGAGACAGACTTCTGTATGTGTAGCTCAGTAAATATTGATCATATCAGTCTAAATGTATCATTAGTTATTGATCCTTCCTTCCCAACACCACCGCACTCCCACACCTCCTTCTGGGTGCAGCTGTCTTTGACAATGAGTATATATACAGTATATGTGCGGAGGTTCTTTAAACTTCTTTAGGAGGTTCCTCCTGCCAACACTGCATCTCGCTTGAGGAAGCCTCCACTGGAAGGTTACTTAAGGAACTACAACTCATCATTCACTGGCACCACCACCAGGAACCCTTTCATGGATATGGATGCTACGGGAAGGCGAGGTACTTCCCGGAAGTCTCCAGGTTGCGTTGTGGGAGCGCGGCTGAGTCATCTCCATTTTAGGAGACTGCTCACACTCTCTACCTCTCTTTCTGTTTCTCTTTCTAGCCCCACCCCCACAATTCCTTCTCTCCGTGTTTGCACTGCTCTGAATTCCTCGGCCTCTTACCGGAATGACCCAGTGCAGGGACAGAAATAGCCCTGTCAGGACTCAGACCTGAGCCGGACATACACTCTCCCTGTGCGTGTGACTGCCCTCTGCGCTGATTCATACGAGCGCGTGTTTGTCTTTGCCACCCTTACCTGCGGTTTCAGCTCAGCTGCACCACCTAATTCAGTCTGTTTACAGACGGAGTAAACCAGGGAGACGCTTCTGACTCCACATGGCCAGGCCTGCTCAGTCTCCACTGACAAATAGACCCCATTTCTGCTGGGTGACCGTACACTCATAAAATATATGGGCTTAGTTAAAAATGGTGCTATGTAGAACCGTGAACCCTTAGAGAACCCTTTGCATGGGTGGAGCATTCTCGGCCTTCTGAGAGGGCTCTTCAGATTGCTGGATGAGGTGCTGTAGGTGGTTCTAATGTGTATAGCCCCTTCTTGAAAGGTTCTATGTAGCCCCAAAAGTTTTAGAACGTTGAGGTTGTAATAAGAGAGTACCAGTTGTTTGCTTTGCTCATGGGCACACTGGCCAGTGTTCAACCTCACTCACAAGATAACACCTCACAACTTACAGGTGAGGGCGCTCCCGAGCCGTCCCCTGAGGTAACGGCACTTGCTAGCTATACTGCATGTACTGGTGGGTAGGTTTGACATTGTGAGGCATGACATGTGATGTTAGCAAAGGCAGGCCTTAACACTGTACCTGACTGACCCAACAACCACGGTTGGGTCATTCAGTGAGCAGTGATGCCCCAGTGATGTCATCAACATAGACTGCAATGGCGTTATGCCAGCTTGTCATGGAATGGCTTCTTCGATGAAGCACCGTGGTCAGAGCTAAGATGAGCGGTCTGTTGTCACATGTCACACGTCCAGAAGGCCTGGGGTCACTCCACCTCCACCCCTACCGCACCATCTTCAGAAACTGTGTGAGGATGTTCCAGCTGCATGGGATGGATTATCACAGGGCACCATTAGGAACCTCTACAGCTCCATACCGAGGTGTGTTGGGTTAGCCCGACGCCATACTGAGACAGACTTCTGTATGTGTAGCTCAGTAAATATTGATCATATCAGTCTAAATGTATCATCAGTTATTGATCCTGGTCACCTTTATCTTCCTTCCCAACAGCACCGCACTCCCACACCTCCTTCTGGGTGCAGCTGTTCTACTGACGATGAGTTTATGTCCATATATACACTAATATATACACTATATGTATATATATATATATATATATATATATATATATATATATATTTATATATATATATATATATATATATATATATGTATATATATATAGTAATATATATACTAATACAGATAATAAATGTATTTATTGCCATCTACATTAATAAAAAAAATAAAAGGCATGCCATAACAAGGCATAACAAACAAACAAACAAACAAACAAGTAAACAAATGAATAAATACTTATATATGTAGTCCCTGTATGATTATTCAGACGCCACGTGACTTTTCCTCACTGCGCGAGAGCCCGTATTTATAACGTCATGTTATTAGCACCTCCGTCGCGCGCTACCTCTATCGTTTGGTTGTTGCGTCATTGTAGGGCTTGTTGTATCCGCTCATCCTCTGTATGATTCCCACCCCGCCCGTTTTGGCTAGCACGGCTCTACAGCCCGGTTCTGTTTCTTTTCCCACCCGCATTCCGTCGAGCCCCGCCCACCCACGCTCCTGTGATTGGCTGGGAGCTCCAGCAGTCTGCACTGTTAGACCCTTGCAGCTTTATGACGTTTACGGCGCTCCGACCGTTTAACTTCGCTCGAACCGCTCCATGGAATGGGATCTCCTCCGAGCTCAGACATCAAAGGCTGTAAAGGTTCTCCAGCGTTCTAGAACATCCGTTTGCCTGTGATAGCGAACTACTGGCCAATCGCAGAGCAGAGAGACCCACTCTCGGGGCTGCTGCACTGTATGACGTCAGAGCTGCAGGAGCGAGGAACAGCTGCTTCTTCTTAAGTCTCCCATTCTGGCTGATAGTGCGGCCAGGAGCTTCTCCACAGCGGGGCAGAGCCAGACTACTACAGGAGGTGAGTTCCAGTCTTTCGGTGCAGTGCTACTCTCACTGCTCTCCACCAGTTAGAGCTGGATAGCCTGTCTCTGTATAGGCAACATACTGTACAGCATGTGTAGGGTAGTGTAGCACACGTATAGTGACCTCTGGAGAGTGAGAGGGAAAGTTTATTTGCACCACAAGTGAAGAAAAGTGTCTCCTAGTGAACCCAGACTGCCTGTACTCTGGTATCTGAATCCCTGGGTGGTAATGAGTTAATATGCCAGAATGTACAGCATATAACCTTTAAAGAAAAGGGGGTAGTGGTGGTGGCGGTATTGGGGGGGTGGGGTGCCCACTGGGTGTGGCTCTCTCCAGGCCTTGGACCCTGCATGTGTTACTACCCCCTTTGAGTGGGCTATTTTTGGCCCCTCATGCCAGACTTGGAACAATGCGGCAATGTGCTGCTCCTGCTGCTCCTGCTGCTCCTGCTGCATGTAACTGTATGTAAATGCATGCAAATGCAATGATGCTTTGCACAGGTTAAGGTACATTTAAGGAGGAACGGTGGGAGAATTGGTCTAATTGGCATGGACTGCTGGTACTGGGCACCATGGCTTCCACTGAGTGTCCACCTTAAATGGAGCATTCGGCTCTAAAGTGGAAGCAACTTCGGCCAACATCAGCCACGCACCGCTGACAGTTTGGTTCCTTGGGAAGGGACGGAGTGGTGGCGTCCCCTTCATACCCGGGAATGGCAGATTTCTTTATCAGCTGAGTGGTCCAGACATGCCTGTAACTGAGGAACAGCTGAGGGATCTTGCATTGTAGGCCATGTAGGCGCTGGTCTATGTGAGACTGTAAGGGGTTAAACTTTACTTGGTCACTAATGTAATCAATAGAGGCCACCTCTGGTTTAGTGAAGAGCTGCTGAACATGCTCTGTGCTGGATTTCGCCTGGGTGACCTAACGAAGGAGCGTATTGTGTGAGCTGGCAGAATCATGGAAAACGTGGCCTCGCTGTAAAATGCTCGGCCTGTGGCCAAGAGGCCTTTTCCACTGCTGGGTCTGTCTGGAAGGAGGGGAGTCTCTCCCACCGCCTCCCCCTGCATGCATACATGCTGGAAAACTGAACACACTCCTGTTGTAATGCACATCAACCCAGGAGATGGATTAAGGCCCTCAGTGAAGGCACACTGGAAGCTGCTGGGCTGAGCGAAAGCCACCACGTCAGCTTCGATTCTCAACTGTCTCAGTTACGCCCTCTGTTTCATTCCTTTCAGCTGAATCATATAAGCCCTCGATGGCGGATTGCAGGGGTCTCCGGTATCAGCTTTACCCTAATGACATATCCATATTTACATAGAATGCATTCATTCAGCGTTCACAGTTCAGTAGAAGACATGTGATGCAGTTTTACACCCCCATTTACGCCCTGTGATCCGGTTGTTTGGGGGAGAGTGTGATCAATCATGTTTCACACACGTGTTTATCCGACATTTACGGGAATAACAAAGCGTGTTCCATATTTTAACTGAGTCCGGGGGGTTGAGAGAGATTGTGATCATTCATGTGTGTGTGACAAACGTGTATATCAGACATTTGAGGAAATATGGAATAAATTTACAGACATTTACGGAAATACAGAATAAATTTACAGACATGTACAGAAATACGAAAAAAAGTTATAGATTTTTACGGAAATATGGAATAAATTTACAGACGTACAGAAATATAAAAAAAATTTAGAGACATTTACAGAAATATGGGATAACTTTACAGATATTAACGGAAATGTGGAATAAATTTACAGACATGTACAGAAATACAGAATATATTTACAGACATTTACGGAAATACGGAATAAATTTACAGACATGTACAGAAATACAGAATATATTTACAGACATTTACGGAAATACGGAATAAATTTACAGACATGTACAGAAATACAGAATATATTTACAGACATTTACGGAAACACGGAATAAATTTACAGACATGTACAGATATACAGAATATATTTACAGACATTTACGGAAATATGGAATAAATTTACAGACATTTACGGAAATACGGAATAAATTTACAGACATTTACGGAAATATGGAATAAATTTACAGACATTTATGGAAATACGGAAAAAAATTACAGACATGTACAGAAATACGGAATTTTTTTTACAGACATCTACAGAAATATGGAATAAATCTACAGACATGTACAGAAATACAAAAAAATGTACAGACATTTATACCGCAACTTTATAGGAATAAAATTTATTCAGTATTAACCTTATTTATGCTATTTTAGTTTGGAATAAATTTACAGACATGTACAGAAATACAGAATATATTTACAGACATTTACGGAAATACGGAATAAATTTACAGACATGTACAGAAATACAGAATATATTTACAGACATTTACGGAAATACGGAATAAATTTACAGACATGTACAGAAAAACTGATATTTTCAGTTCCACCTTAAATGGTGCCGCATTTTCCACCAGCATTTAAGGTGGAACAGAACGTTTGATTAGGAGGCTGGTGAACTGGAAGCAACTTGGTGGATTTCCCCATATGGTCCATCATTGTCACCAATAATCGGGATGTAGATGTTAATGAGTCTGTTATGTAACAGTTTAGGGCCGGGTTTACCGTACCTCTATTGTAAATTCCGGACTTGTGTCTGAAGGAGGAACAGGGTTTGAGGTTCTCTGTGTAACAGTTCTATGTACTAAGCTCTCCTTATTCTACTATCACAGTGTAAATAGAGTTTTCCGGTCTATGGCACCGTTGAAAGCCTCCAGTGTGTTCTCCTGAATAATGATTTGCATGGTTTTCCATGTGCTTGCTGGATAATGTCCTTTATGATGTAATAAACCTGGAAACATACGAGCCTAATCGCACTGTAACTCAAACACAGCGTCTTTTCTGTGATCTTTTCGTTTCAGAGCTGATTTTATCCCACCATTCCACTGATACCCTGTGACTGAGAAAACATGGGCAAGGTAAGCCTAAGCCTCATACTGTACACACACACTTCTGTTCCTGCAGATGGCAGGAATATGGGAAGGGAGCACTGGGAAGACGACAGGATGTGTGAGCAAAGCATCACCTTGGGTGTTTAAGGTGGTAGTAGCCTCAGGCTCCTGTAGATGGCGCTGTACGAGGTTGATGGGGCTATAAAGCCCTGTGGGGTGTGAGTGACGGGATCCATAGATTGAGAAGAGGTGCTACAGTGCAAGGAATGTCTCGTCCCATGTGTGGTAAATGGCTCCAGAGCAGATGTTAATGGTTGGCTAAAAGGAGTGACTTGGGGCGTGGCCAAAGACCATAGTGTGAAGGAAGTAGCTGAATCTGCAGGCGTATAGAGCATACGGTCATACAGGTCTACCAGCAGTGGATACAATCCCAGTCTACAGGGAATTCTCCTCGGGTTTGTGCCAGGGAAGGCATCCACCAAATCTGGACCAACTGACCAATTCTTTAATGCAAGGGTGGCTGAACATTGACATGGCCTACAGCCAAAAAATAGTCCAGTCCAGTCCAAATCCCATCACAGCTGTGGTTGGTGCTGGTGGAGGATTTACACAGGCGGCTCCTTTATGCTTTATAAATTAGAGCTACAACTATTGATTCCTTTATTAGTCGAGTATTGTACCGTTCACACGATTAATCGACTAATCGGTGAGGAAATACGTTTGCTGTATTAAATGACCAGTGTGTTATCTCCACCTGTGAGGGTGTACAGTGTATTACAATCTGCTGCCCTTTCCCAACCCCACTGTGGTATTCCAGGTGGTGGCTAAGGTGTTGAAAGCCATTGCTATGGTATTCCCGGTGGTGGCTGAGGTGTTGCTAAGCCAATGCTATGATATTCCAGGTGGTGGCTGAGATGCTACTTTGTCATTGCTATGGTTTTCCTGGTGGTGGCTGAGGTGTTGCTAAGCCACCGCTATGGTATTCCAGGTGATGGCTGAGGTGCTACTTTTTCATTGCTGTGGTATTCCAGGTGGTGGCTAAGGTGTTGAAAGCCATTGCTATGGTATTCCCAGCGGTGTCTGAGCTGTTGCTAAGCCATTGCTATGGTATTCCCGGTGGTGGCTGAGGTGTTGCTAAGCCATTGCTATGGTATTCCTGGTGGTGGCTGAGGTGTTGCTAAGCCAATGCTGTGATATTCCCGGTGGTGGCTGAGGTGTTGGTAAGCCAATGCTGTGATATTCCCGGTGGTGGCTGAGGTGTTGCTAAGCCATTGCTGTGGTATTCCTGGTGGTGTTTGAGCTGTTGCTAAGCCATTGCTATGATATTCCCGGTGGTGGCTAAGGTGCTACTTTGTCATTGCTGTGGTATACCTGGTGGTGGCTGAGGTGTTGCTAAGCCATTGCTATGGTATTCCCGGTGGTGGTTCAGCTGTTGCTAAGCCATTGCTATGGTATTCCAGGTGGTGGCTGAGGTGTTGCTAAGCCATTGCTATGGTATTCCAGGTGGTGGTGGCTGAGGTGCTACTTTGTCATTGCTATGATATTCCCGGTGGTGGTTGAGCTGTTGCTAAGCCATTGCTGTCTAATTGCCGGTGGTGGTTGAGCTGTTGCTAAGCCATTGCTGTGGTATTCCAGGTGGTGGTTGAGCTGTTGCTAAGCCATTGCCATGGTATTCCAGGTGGTGGCTAAAACCATTGCTAGTATGTGGTGGCTGAAAGCCATTGCTGATGGTATTCCACCGGTGGTGGTTGAGCTGTTGCTTAAACCATTGACCTATGGTATATTCTGTGTGCTAAGCTAAACATTGCATATGGTATTGGTGGCTTGAAGAGCCATTGCTATGGTATTCCCGGTGGTGGTCGAGCTGTTGCTAAGCCATTGCTATGGTATTCCCGGTAGATTCTAAGATGTTGATAAGTGGGTGCTTGCGCTATTGCGCAAGTGTTTCTGAAGGTACAGATTCATTACTGCTTAGTTGGTACTGTCCCAACTGGCGAGTCACACAGTCATCATAACTGTGATTATGACTGATTATGACTAACTGAGACATTACTTCAGCATGTGGTAAAAATGATAAACTACATGATTAACTCTAAAACAGCGATGATCATGTTTTCTATCATTAGTTAATGATTAGTTGCTATTTAACTGTGTAGTGATGCTTATTAATGTCTGACGGGCCGATAATGGATGAACCCTTAGTGTTACTGATTCCAGGATCGTCCAGCTCATGGAATATTGACTATCAGCCCATGTGTTCTGTATCCGTGCATCCCTCCTAGCTTTTACAGTGTCCCTCCAGGACATATGCAGCTCCTACTCGTTTTGTCCGAGGCCTTTCGTCCGCCTTATCTCCTCCTTGGAAAAGTGCACTTGGTGGGATGTTTGTTTGTTGAGGTCACTGTTGCTAGGGGGCTGTCCCAGTGGGAGTTGAACCTCACAGCTGTCCCTTCGAGGAGTGTTCTCAAACATGGGCCCTGACAGCAGAGGAGCTCTGAGCATGTGCGGAGGATTCTGGCTGGGTGCCACAGCGCACGACAGGCTGAGGGGTAACGGCGGAGGGAGCAGAAATGCACCGTCATGTAGCATTATTGCTCGCTCAGACAAAAAGCTGTCTGCGTCTGTGAAAGGCCGAGCGATACCTCTGCAGGGGGAATGGAGCTGCGTGTGTAAGGGGAAACCCATACTGTCTCCGACATGCCTGCGCTGCGCCCGGCTGGTGAGGCCACGGGGCAGCTGCAGACTTGGACAGGTGTCAGCTGTCCGCCCACTGTTCTCTGCTTATAGCTTCATAGGCCCTGTTAAATGCCCCCCTCCCCCCGCCCTTCACACCCACTGGGGCATTTTACAGGCTGCAGGAGAAGCCGCACTGGACAGAAGGGTGGCCTCTTTGGCCTCTTTGGGTTTGGAAATGCAGAGTTACACACGCATGAGAATTCACACATGTGTGAGGCTCAGTGTAGCAGTCAGCCGCAGAGGTAGGGCTCTGGTGGTTCGGAAGGTGTCTGCATCCGTTACTACTGTGAGGTTGTCCCAGTGTGGGTCCTCTCTCTCCGACATGCCTCACTCACAGATCATTCTCACAGTAGTTACTGAACACAGCACATTGTTCACTGTCTAATAACCTGAACGTGGTTCAGACCAACATCACTTAAACACTATTGACTTACCATGTCAAAATAGTGACGTGTTCTCTTACAGTACTGACTTAATACAGTTATCATTTTTTTAATTACTGATTTTTTACAGAGAAATGACTGATTACATAAATATAGATTTTTTTGCAGAGAACCAATGACTTATATCAAAACATAGAGAAAAAATAATGACTTATTACAGTATATAATAAATGAATTATGATAAATTACTTGTCCTCTTAAAAAATAACAGTAAAATAATCATTTTATTTGTAAAATATTGACTAAATAATGTGTTAGGTTTTTAAATTTTTAACTTATTTTGGTTTAATAATTACGTTTTTTCTCAAATGTTTGACTTGTTACACTGTATAATATTTTTTTTTAGAATATTGATCATTATAGTGACTCGCTTTTTCAAAATATTGCCTTATTATAATGACTCGCTTTTTCAAAATATTAACTTAGTCAAAATAATGATTTATGTTTTAACATATAGACTTATTATGGTGAAAGAGTAACATATCTGAAACATTTGACATTTTAAGGTACTATTATCATTTATATATTTAAATTTTGACGTATTGCATTAAAATAATGACTTATTCTCAGAATTCTGGCTCATCAGAGAAAAATAAAATGACTTATTTTCTCAAAATGTTGACTTATTACTGTGAAATTTTAAAAATTATTATTTAAAAATGATTGACTTATTGCATTGAAATAGCCTCAGGCGGACTGTGTCATGTAGGATACAAGAAGTGTATGCAGAATGAAATTTCGTTGCAAGGCGCTCACACAGTATAAAAAAATATAGAAACATAGGAAATGTACAGTAGCCTTATATATATATCTACTATTAATATATATATATATATATATATATATATATATATATATATATATATATATATATATATATATATATATATACACACATATATATGAGTATATATATATAGTATGTGAAATGTATTTGACATACAAACTATAACCTTAAATCTATAACCTTAAATCTATAGCAGCATGGAATAACATATATATTAATATTAAAGAGGTAGACTGGGTTGTATGAGTGCATGAAAGGGCCTGGTGTCTGGTATAAAACCCTAATAACCGGACAGCAGCATAATTAGATTTCGGAGTTAAACAGTCTGATCACCTGAGGGAAAGAAACTGTTGTAAACAGTGGTGGAACCTGCAGAACATTTTTTCAGAGCCCTGAAGGGAAAAGTGAAGAAATATTGACTTAGTTTCTCAAAAATTTGACTTATTGCATTGAAATAATGGCTTGTCTCAGAACATGGACTCAGTCAACATAATGAAGCATTTTGTCTGAATATCGTCTCGCCATGGTAAAATAATGACATTTTAATTTACAAATGTGTGGAAACCACAGCCATAACCATGTACATCAATATCTAGTTGATGTCTATGGAGTTTGTAAAGCTAGGTGCTTGATTTTAAAAGCCAATTAGCAGAGCGTGTAGCCCAAACACTTATTCAATAATTCGGAGGGGTGTCCTCATACATTGGGCCATATAATGGCTTACATTCTCAAAATATTGGCGTTTTATGTAAAAATAATGATGGATTTCTTCGAAAATTAGATTTATTACATAAAATAATGGCATATTTACTCAAAATATTGACTTTTGTGGTTAAATACTGACTTATTTTCTCACATTTTGACATTTTAAGGTAAAATAATGCCTTATGTTCTACTTTTTTGACGTATTATGGTAAAATAATGCCTTATTTTCTCAAATCCCTACTTAATTTTCTTAATTGACAGCAAAACGATGCAATACCTCACTAACTGACTTATTACAAAAGACTTCCTTATGTTCTAAAAACACAGACTTACTATGTTATAATAATAATCACTTATTACGTCAAAGTAATTATTTGTTATTTTGCCTTATTATGATGAAATAATTATTTATTTAATTATTTAAATAATATTCTCTCAGAATATTGAGGTTTGCCTTTGCTCTGCATTAGCTATGAGGCTACTATATGTAAGAGAGACTGGACGCTGCTGAAAAGGATGTTTACCCCGGCCTGGTGATGGTTGTCACATGAGCCCTGTCCCATTGTTGCTGAATGAAAAACTGCTCGGATAGCTGCTACGCCCCCAGAGACAACACATCTGCATTATTGAGGATCCCTCTGTGGAGGCCGGGGTGGGCGATATGGTGATGTTGTTAGTGTTAATGTGATAAGTGATGTCACAGGAAGCTTTAATGAGCTTGTTGTTGGTGTTGTCAGCTTCCTTTAAAAGAGGCTGTCCAGGAATTACCCGTATGTCGGAAACCACAGATATGAGATGCCAGTTTGCTACAGTCCCACCTTCACTCAGAACTGGACCCATCAGGCGTTTCTTTGCAGGGACCTGTGAGATTTTGGACTTTGAGACCTTCAGCAGGTCCAGATGGTTAACTGGGAGGTCCTGGACCCATTACCCACCCCCACCCTCCCCCCAGAGCCCAGTGTATAGCTTGGAGAGAATATGTATTACGAAGAATTACCATTCAGTAAGGTCTTCTGGGTTCTGATGAACACAAGGGGGCGCTCATGAGCTAGGCCAGAACGAGTGGGCTTCTCTGGAGCTGTTGTGCAAAAATGTGGTCATTCGACTGCCATTACAAAAACCAGTGCTGGAAAATAAGCGGCCGTTTCTACCGTTTGTGTTTCAGGGATTCCGAGGCACCGTGTCCGATTTCCCCGATTTTGACGCCAACAGCGATGCTGAAGCCCTCTACAATGCCATGAAAGGCTTCGGTGAGTAGCTGCTCTTCAGTACATATGACTTTTCAGAGGGCACCTGGACCAAACTGGCTAACAGGGTACCCTGATTTGGTGCTACAGGAAGTGACAAGGAGGCTATCCTGGAGCTGATCACCTCCAGAAGCAACGCTCAGAGACAGGAGATCCGCTCCGGCTACAAATCTCTCTATGGGAAGGTACTCCAACCACAGCTCTGAATGACTGAGAGACCCTCAGCTATTTAAGACCATCACAGTGTTTTGCTTGTATGGTAACAAGCTGCATTAAGTCGCTGTCCAAAGAAAAACAAGTATCTCCAAAATGGCAACTTTACAGGAGAGGGCCAAAACCTCATTTAATTTGAATGGAAGTCAATGGAACTAGATGGGTTTCTAAGCAGCTTTGGGCCATTTCTGTTGGGCCATTCATTATGAAATTTCCACACAGTGTAAATGGCAGCTGCTGTGTTCAAATCTATCTATTAATAACTCTATTAATTAATAAAAACTGAGATGCATGTTTTTCATTGTACCTCAATGATACCCACCTTTCTGCTAACCGAAAACGCCCCCTTGTGGCCTTGTTCTGTAAACAGTAGTGACAGCGCTAAGCAGCAGCTAGGCCCTGAAAAAGATACCATGCTTTGTTGATTCACGAACACTGTTGCCTTCAGGACCTGATTGCCGATCTTAAGTATGAACTGACGGGCAAGTTTGAGCGTCTGATCGCCTGCCTGATGCTACCTCCAGCTTATCACGATGCCAAAGAGATCAAGGACGCCATCAAGGTGAGCGAACATCTGAAGCAAACCGTCTGAACGTGTAGCGTATGGCGCATGTCGTGCGGTTACTGCAGCTGCGTGGAGGGCAACGATGCTCCAGCTTGGCCTGCATGTCAGGGCTTGGCTTGTTTTCAGTGACTACTCAGCTGTGCCTCAGTTCAGATCTGTTGTGTTCTCCTGTTATCACAGTCTGCTTTCCTTTAACGGAAGAGGCATCATCAGCAGATCCCTGACAGCCTCCCTTAGCATTTAGCGTAACTAGCATATCATAAATAGAGGTCCACTTCAGGACAGTATGTGTCCAGTCCTGGAATACGTTGCTCTGTGAAATTACACATGTAGTTGCATGAAGTTGGAGATTTTAATTTCACTGTCCGTTCAGTCAAATCTGGACATGCCAAAAGTCATGGGATATTAGTGAGTAAACTAGGGTGGCCACACGTCCCGTTTTAGCCCGGAGAGTTTGCTTTTTCAACTTCCTGTCCTCCGTCCAGCGCAGTACCTGGACGGACATCTACTAGTCCTCTTTTCAGGATGGGCTGTTTAAAATGTCCACTCTCCCACAATGCTATGTGTGCTATTGTCTCACGTCTGTGTCAAAAGACATGCCTTGCATTTCATTGGTTTAACAAGGTCATGTGACATCGCTCGCCTACCGGCTAACTGCCCTCTGAATGGTGGTCAGTTAGTAATCACCCGTCTGACTGAATGCCATCCATTCCAGGTGAGTAAGGCATGCGTTCTATAGGTTAGGTTCTTCGTACCCAACCGTCCTCCATTTTGAAAATGGCCACCCTAGTGTACGCTGACTGTGAGATGGTGTTACCTCAGGGAATGACTTGGAAAACATCCACCCCTGTATAAGCTGTGAGGTGATGAGACATTCCAAAGACATTTCCAAAGATATGCCGGCATTTGACATTCCTAACAGTCTGTGTCACATGTGTACCGGGAATACATCATAGACAGCATTACCACCCACAGTGGACAGCACCGTGACCACCCACGAGTGCTTAATGACCATGCCCGGCAGCATCTGGCTAGAAGGTCCGTGAATATAGACAAATCGCATCCACATTCAATGCAGCAGGCCCAGAGACATATCCCACAGCGGCCTTTGGCTTCCATGGGAACCGAGCACCCACCAGAGTGCCTCTGTTAACACCACCACACCGGACTTGCAGGGTTGGTGGCTAACTGGACCCTAGAGGACTGGCAACATGTGCCATGGGAATCATGATACATGTCGTTTTGGGCTAGTGGTAGGGTTTGTGTATGGTGCAGACCCCATGAAGCCATGGACCCCAGTTGTCCGCAAGGCACTGTGCAGGCTGATGGTGGTTCTATACTAGTGTGGGGTGTGTTCTCATGCCATGGGTTGCCTCCACCAGTGCCCGCCATGTTTCTCTGCTTGGTGACCAGAATTAAGGAGCCCTCTGGAACATTCCACCCAAAGGTGTAGCCTGCAGGTTCACCTGATACGAGCCCAGTTGAACAATATATGGGATGTGCTGGTGCACCTACAAATACCACACAGGAGGCTGTCCAGACATCATGGCTGAACATACCCAGGCGTCTTCAGTCCACTTCGCCCTGCTACACGATACTACCTCCTGTCCCATGACTTTTGGCATGTCGGTGTATGTAGACATGTGCTCAGTTGTTCAGTAGGCCAGACAGATCTCTGTTGTTTTGACTGTGTTGATTGTTTATCTGATTGATTGTTGATTGTGTTGTTGTACTGACTGCTCTCTCTGCACATCTGCTTCGTTAATGCTGGCATTAGGGTGCGGTAAGTGACTTTCCTCCATCAGGTGATGAAGATATGAGGCCAGCTCTCTGTAGCCTCTTTAGGGGGTGTGCCAACCTTTTCACCCAGTCATTGTATCTGTGAGGGCTTGTATTGAAACAATGTAAACTGCTGACTACGCCACGCCTTCTACGCAAATATCTACGCAAAAATTCTACGCAATGCAATTTAGCGACATACGTACAGTCCGGTAGTACCTGGACAGTGCCAGCTTTTGCTGTTTGGGCTCTCGTCCTCCAGGATTGGGAATGAAACAGTGGCTGAGCTGTATATGCCATCTGAGCTCTTGTATATTAGTTTTGATGAACTACATCAGAATCAGTGGACCCCATTTCGAGGCACCATAACTAGCTGGACGAATGACACGTCCTTCATTGGAACTGCAGGTTGTATTTTTTTGCGAATCCTGAGGTCGGAGCCGGGGTATCTTCCCTGGTGTGGCTCCAGGCCCGTATTTCACTTTCCCTTTTCAGTTCCTGCTTGTTTTAAGGCTTTTAGATTCAGTCTCGTCTTCAGTCAGAGAAACTGCTCGGTAGGATTTAGAGGGGGTCATCATTTAAGGTCACTTTGCTCGGCTCATATGGTCACTACCACCTAGCTATATAGTCTTAGCACAACACGAATCATAACGAGAGAGTTGGCTCAGGATAATAATCCTAAATCATTTCAGTTTCTATTTGCCCATACTTCTCTCTGTAGTTTCCTGGTGAGATTAAAACAGGGTGTTTCTCTGGAGAGACTTCTCTGTTCTCTGAATCCGAGTTGTCCTTTTGTTCCTGACAGTCGTGATAGTGCGTTTAAGGTCATTGCCCTGCTGCAAGGTGAAGCACCTTTGAAAAGCATGTGTCTGAATGTTTCAGGTTTCTGTTTTTCATGAGTGCTTCTCATTACAAACCCGGGTTCCGTTCAGCATAGCTGAAGTAATGTTAGTATAAGGTTAAAATGGGTAATTAAATATAGTAATATTTCTTTATTTGACAACTTCTACATTTTCTGGTAGACCCTCTTGTAACACTCATTGATAAACAAAATTGGTCCCCCCCCCCCCCCCTTGTGGGGGTGTTTTAAGATGGGTAGTTAACTTTCAGGGCTCCCCTGCAGATGGCGCTGCATGAGGATGGTGGGGCTATAAATGAGGCTATGTGAGTGACGGGAACCATAGATTGGGAGGAGGGATGTCTCGTTCCATGTGTGGGAAGTAGCTCCAAAGCAGATGTTAGTGATTGGCTACAAAGAGTGACTGAGCATGTGGGCGTGGCCAAAGACCATAGTGTGAAGGAAGTAGCTGAATCTGCAGGTGTATGGAAGCGTACGGTCATACGGGTCTACCCCCATTTTGGCTAAATCCCATTCTAGACAGGGAATTTCTCCTCAGAACTGGGGGGGGGGGGGGGGGGGGTGCCAGGGAAGGCATCCACCAAATCTGGCCCAACTGGGGAACTCTTTGATGCAAGAGAGTCTGAACACTGGTGTGGCCTCCATCCAGAAACTTGTCCAGTCCATGACGAATCCAGTCACGGCTGTTATTGGTGCTTGTGGAGGTGATACACACTAGTAGGAGTCACAGGGGAAGTTTACTTGCACAGTACAACCAAATTCAGCAGCTTTGGGGGCATTGGAGTCTCTAGAGGAAAGAGGGTTAAAGGTCCTTGCTTAAGGGCCCAACAGTGGCAGCTTGGCAGACCTCTAGAGCTACCCAGAGCTCTAACCACTAATCCACCTCTGCCTTTAGCACAGTGTAAACTCCTGGGTAGTGCTCTCGACCTTTTCAGCAGTTTAGCTCTCCGTTTTGACAGTCTGGTGGCTGAGTTACTAAGAGAGGCAGTAATTCCTGACAGTCCAGTGAGCTGGTAGGGGTGGCCAGCCGTGTTATCTGCTATGGACGCCCATGCAAATGATTGCAGCCATAACCTCCTAGTTACCAAGTGACCAGCACTATGATGTGTATGTCTCATGTGCTCTTATAGACTTTGATTACGTGTTTCATTAGCTCGTAAATAATGACCTCATAGTTTCAGTATTTTTACATAGTCATATGATAGATAGAGAGATAGATAGATAGATAGATAGATAGATAGATAGATAGATAGATAGATAGCTACACATACAGAAGTCTGTCTCTCAGTATGGTGTCCGGCTAACCCAACATACCAGACGTCTCGGTATGGAGCTGTAGAGGTTCCTAATGGAGTCCTGTGATAATCCATCCCATGCAGCTTGAATATCCTCACACAGTTCCTGCAGATGGTGCGGTAGGGGTGGATGTGGAGTGACACCAGGCCTTCTGGGTGTCTGGCGCATGACAAAAACTGTTCATCTTGGTGCTGACCACGGTGCCTCCACACACGGATTCGTTGGGTATCTCCACCAAGACGAAAGCGGGACTCGTCACTGAAGACGACCCGCTGCCATTCCACTGACAGTCTGGTACGGCACCCACTGCAGTCTTTTGGTGACGGTGACGTGGTGTTTTAAAGCACACAGTTTGTCCAGAAACGGTTTTCCCCCCCCCCAATCTGTGTGCATGTAGTCCAATGGTGCGGGCACTAACAGGATGACTCATGGAGTCAGTGGCTGAGCTGTATATGCCATCTGAGCTCTTGTATATTAGTTTTGATGAACTACATCAGAATCAGTGGACCCCATTTCGAGGCACCATAACTAGTTGGATGAATGACACGTCCTTCATTGGAACTGCAGGTTGTATTTTTTTTGCGAATCCTGAGGTCAGAGCTGGGGTATCTTCCCTGGTGTGGCTCCAGGCCCATAGTTCACTTTCCCTTTTCAGTTCCTGCTTGTTTTAAGGCTTTTAGATTCAGTCTCGTCTTCAGTCAGAGAAACTGCTCGGTAGGATTTAGAGGGGGTGATGATTTCAGGTCACTTTGCATGGCTCATATGGTCACTACCACCTAGCTATATAGTCTTAGCACAACACGGATCATAACGAGAGAGTTGGCTCAGGATAATAATCCTAAATCATTTCAGTTTCTATTTGCCCATACTTCTCTCTGTAGTTTCCTGGTGAGATTAAAACAGGGTGTTTCTCTGGAGAGACTTCTCTGTTCTCTGAATCCGAGTTGTCCTTTGGTTCCTGACAGTCCGTGATGAGTGACCCGTTTGGATAGTGGGGGCGGTGTACAGTTCAATTGCCTGCCACCCTGGCTGCAAGGTGAAGCATCTTTGAAAAAAGCAATGTTGTGGTCTGAATGTTGGGGATTTCAGGTTGTCTCTGTTTTTCTCATGATGTGAGTTGGCTTTTCTCCATTCAATGTACAACAACCCGGGTTTCCGTTCAGCATTAGCTGTCTGAAGTTTATGTAGTATATAGGTAATATATATAAATATTTTCTTTTGACCACTATCTACATTTTATGAACTCTGTAACTCATCGGATCGCCAAACAATTGGTTCCCCGTCCCCTTGTTGAGGTGTGTTTAAGATGGTGTTTACTTTTCAGGCTCCTGGCAGATGGCACCTGCAATGAAGGATGGTATGGGCTATGCTACTAATGACATGGAGTGCTAATGCTGAGTTGGACGCACGGAGAACATCCATAGATTGGGAGGAGGGATGTCTCGTTCCATGTGTGGGAAGTAGCTCCAAAGCAGATGTTAGTGATTATGCTTACAAAGAGTGAGTGTGAGCTGTGTGAAAGCATGTGGTCCCCCCCATTGTGAATGATAGATAGCTGAATCTGAATAGATAGTATGGAATGCGAAGAGGCTATGACGATAGATCTACCAGCAGTGCTAAAAATTAGAGTGAAACTCCTCCGTATGGACGGGCCAGGGTAACATCCAGCAAAGTCTGGGCCAACTGGAAGCCTCTTTGATGCCGAGAGTCTAAAGTGTGGCTCAAATCCAGTCGTGTCCATCCTGACGAATCCATCAAGTGGCTGTGTACTCCAGGTCGAAGGTGGTCATCCGGCCAAAAGCCTCGGAAGTCAAACAGGGGAGGGGTGAACTCGTTACAGACCAATTGATTTGGGAGCAATGGAGGTAGAGGAAAGAGTGGTTGTGTGGCCTTGTTGTAATGGCCACTGGGCATCTTGGCAGACCTCCCCTGACGATAATGCCATAACCATGATACTGATATGCCTGTAGCACAGTGGCTTAATGCTCCTGAGTATGACTCTCCACGCTTTTCAGGCATTTTTAGCCCCCCTTGACATGATGGTGCTGAGTTTTACTTAAGGCACATAGGCACGAAGAGATTCCTACAGACACCCAGGCCTCGAGGTAGGAAGGAGGGCAGCCGTGTGGGTCTCATTGGTACGCCCATGAGTCAAAGTACTGTTGCCATCCCTCTTATTGGGTTACCAAGTGACCAGCACAGTGAATGGTGTAGGTGCTTTGTCTCCAGACCCTATAGAGCTTTGTTTACGTGTTTCCATTAGCTCATAAATGACCTCAGTAACAGTAGCTTTTTACATCCACCTATGATAGACTTTAGATCCGAATAGATAGATAGATAGATAGATAGATAGATAGATAGCTAGCTACACATACAGAAGTCTGTCTCTCAGTATGGTGTCCGGCTAACCCAACATACCAGACGTCTCGGTATGGAGCTGTAGAGGTTCCTAATGGAGTCCTGTGATAATCCATCCCATGCAGCTTGAATATCCTCACACAGTTCCTGCAGATGGTGCGGTAGGGGTGGATGTGGAGTGACACCAGGCCTTCTGGGTGTCTGGCGCATGACAAAAACTGTTCATCTTGGTGCTGACCACGGTGCCTCCACACATGGATTCGTTGGGTATCTCCACCAAGACGAAAGCGGGACTCGTCACTGAAGACGACCCGCTGCCATTCCATGACAGTCTGGTACGGCACCACTGCAGTCTTTGGTGACGGTGACGTGGTGTTAAGCACAGTTGTCAGAACGGTCTGTGTGCATGTAGTCCAATGGTGCTG
>JAMWET010000454.1:310000-330000 GCA_024036415.1 Prochilodus magdalenae
AAAGTGACCGGTCGGCATGTACACTTAGAGAGAGAGACGGAGGAAGGCAGCGGATGAAAGCTGGCTTTCATTACACCGCTATTATATGACTGTGCTCACTTTACATCTCTGACCTCTTAATACCTGGTAGGAGAACATGATATGGAACATTATATCTACTCTCAGATGCATGCCTGTGTTATTGTGTGTGTGTGTGTGTGTGTGTGTATGTGTGTGTGTGTGTGTGTGGGTGGGTGTGTGTGTGTATATATGTGTGTGTGTGTGTGTGTGTGTGTTTGTTAGTGTGTGTGGTGCTGGTGTGAGGGGATCAGACACAGCAGTGCTGCTGGAGTGTTGAGACACTGGGTCCACTCACTGTCCACTCTATTAGACACTCCTACCTTGCTGGTCCACCTTGTAGATGGACAGTCAGAGACGATAGCTCATCTGCTGCTGCACAGTGCAGTGTTGGTCATCCTCTAGTCCTTCATCAGTGGTCACAGGACGCTGCCCACAGGACGCTGCCCACAGGACACTACCCACAGGACACTGCGTTGGTGAATAGTTTTGGTTGGTAGATGATTCTCAGTCCAGCAGTGACATTGAGGTGTCCAGCAGCTCTGCTGTGTCTGATCCACTCACACCACCACCACGTCAGTGTCACTGCAGTGCTGAGAATGATCCACCACCCACATCATACCTGCTCTGTGGTGGTCCTGTGGGGGTCCTGACCATTGAAGAACAGGGTAGTACAGTACACAGAGAAACAGATGGACTACAGTCTGTACCTGTAGAACTACAGAGTGTCCTATATGGTAGGTGGAGCTGATAAGATGGACAGTGAGTGTAGATACAAGGAGGTGGTGTTAATGTGATGGCTTATCTGTGGAAGCACTGCTGTAATCAGCTCTGTGTCTGTGACGGCTCTGATTTGCTTCTCCCTCTTCTGTCCAGTTGAGAGGAACGGTTTTCCCTGTTGCAGACTTCGACCCCGGCAGTGATGCTCAGGACCTGAGAAAGGCCATGAAAGGCTTTGGTAAGGAGACTCACTCGGAAAACCCATCCCCAAAATTCCATCCCAAACTCACTCAAGCCACGTCCAGGTCATCCTGCGTCTGGTCATGTGACTGTGTTGTTGTTTAGTCTGTCTCCACCTCCTTGTTTTAGTCTGCCTTCTGCCTCCTTGTTATATGTCTCGCTTGTGTGTAGTCTGTAGCCCCGCCCCCTCTCCTTAGCCCCAGCAGTTTCCTCCTATACCCCTATGTAGTTCTATCCCTGGTCATGTGCTCTGGTCATGAGGTCCTGCACCAGGCCCAGTTTGTCCAAGCTGGCCTACTGTACGTTTGCTGACCTCTCTGCCTAACCTCTGCCTTTCTCCAGGGACGGACGAGGACACGATCATTGAGATCATTGCACGGAGGAGCAATGAGCAGAGGCAGGCGATCAGGCAGGCCTTCAAGTCTCTGCTGGGTCGGGTGAGGTTCTGCACACCTCTGATCTAAAGGGCCTCAGATAGTCTTATGTATACACATGGACAAAAGTACTGGGACACATTCAGGCTTCGTGATGACTGAGGGATTCACGATTGACCATTAACAGTTGATGGTGTCTGAACAAGAGGGTCCGTTTGAGATTGCTTAATGGGGTTTGAGGCAAGGGTGGGATTCATTTGGTACTACACCTATTACCTGTTAGCTGTGTTATACTCGTATCTCCAAACATCCGTCATGTCTTGGCCGATGGTGGGTGGGGGCGGGGACACTGCATGTTCTACGGTTTGGGGAACTGTTTCCGTGTTCGTGCTAGGCACATGCTTGTCCCTCATACTGACGGGTTTCTTAACTGCTCTGCAGGATCTCATGGCCGATCTGAAGTCAGAGCTTTCCAAGAACCTGTGCCGTCTCATCCTGGGCCTGATGATGACCCCAGCGGAATTTGATGCCAAGATGATGAGAAAAGCCATGGAGGTGCGTCGAAAGAACATACAACCATCCATGCACGGGAGCTCCTGTTCTGTTTATTCATGCGACATTCCGACCTCAACAATCTCCATAACAACCACGTAAAAAAGGAGGTCGTATGAGACATCACATGACTACTAGCCCACAAATTACCTCCACTGATTAACCCTTCAGATGACCCGGCCCTGTAGGACACAAGGTCACACATTCTACTACTGTCCTGTGATTGACCCTTTAATGGACCGGGCCCTGTAAGACACGAGGTCACACATTCTACTACCATCCTGTGATTGATCCTTTAATGGACCGGGCCCTGTAAGACACGAGGTCACACATTCTACTACCGTCCTATGATTGACCCTTTAATGGACCGTCCTAAGACACGAGGATTGATTGACCCTTTAATGGACCGGGCCCTGTAAGACACAAGGTCACACATTCTACTACCGTCCTGTGATTGACCCTTTAATGGACCGGGCCCTGTAAGACACAAGGTCACACATTCTACTACCGTCCTGTGATTGACCCTTTAATGGACCGGGCCCTGTAAGACACAAGGTCACACATTGTCAAGACCTACCGTCCTGTGATTGACCCTGTAATGGACCGGGCCCTGTAAGACACAAGGTCACACATTCTACTACCGTCCTGTGATTGACCCTTTAATGGACCGGGCCCTGTAAGACACAAGGTCACACATTCTACTACCGTCCTGTGATTGACCCTTTAACGGACCGGGCTCTGTAAGACACAAGGTCACACATTCTACTACCGTCCTGTGATTGACCCTTTAATGGACCGGGCCCTGTAAGACACGAGGTCACACATTCTACTACCGTCCTGTGATTGACCCTTTAACGGACCGGGCTCTGTAAGACACAAGGTCACACATTCTACTACCGTCCTGTGATTGACCCTTTAATGGACCGGGCCCTGTAAGACACAAGGTCACACATTCTACAGTACTACCGTCCTGTGATTGACCCTTTAATGGACCGGGCCCTGTAAGACACAAGGTCACACATTCTACAGTACTACCGTCCTGTGATTGACCCTTTAATGGACCGGGCCCTGTAAGACACAAGGTCACACATTCTACTACCGTCCTGTGATTGACCCTTTAATGGACCGGGCCCTGTAAGACACAAGGTCACACATTCTACTACCGTCCTGTGATTGACCCTTTAATGGACCGGGCCCTGTAAGACACAAGGTCACACATTCTACTACCGTCCTGTGATTGACCCTTTAATGGAGCGGGCCCTGTAAGACACAAGGTCATTCTACTACCGTCCTGTGATTGACCCTGGACCGGGCCTGTAAGACACAAGGTCACACATTCTACTACCGTCCTGTGACTGACCCTTTAATGGACCGGGCCCTGTAAGACACAAGGTCACACATTCTACTACCGTCCTGTGACTGACCCTTTAATGGACCGGGCCCTGTAAGACACAAGGTCACACATTCTACAGTACTACCGTCCTGTGATTGACCCTGTAATGGACCGAGCCCTGTAAGACACAAGGTCACACATTCTACTACCATCCTGTGATTGACCCTTTAATGGACCGGGCCCTGTAAGACACAAGGTCACACATTCTACAGTACTACCGTCCTGTGATTGACCCTTTAATGGACCGGGCCCTGTAAGACACAAGGTCACACTTTCTACAGTACTACCGTCCTGTGATTGACCCTTTAATGGACCGGGCCCTGTAAGACACAAGGTCACACATTCTACTACCGTCCTGTGACTGACCCTTTAATGGACCGGGCCCTGTAAGACACAAGGTCACACATTCTACTACCGTCCTGTGACTGACCCTTTAATGGACCGGGCCCTGTAAGACACAAGGTCACACATTCTACTACCGTCCTGTGATTGACCCTGTTAATGGACCTGGGCCCAGTAAGACACCAGGTCACCCAGTCTACTACCGTCCTGTGATTGACCCTGTAATGGACCGGGCCCTGTAAGACACAAGGTCATACATTCTACTGTACTACCGTCCTGTGATTGACCCTTTAATGGACCGGGCCCTGTAAGACACAAGGTCACACATTCTACTACCGTCCTGTGATTGACCCTTTAATGGACCGGGCCCTGTAAGACACAAGGTCACACATTCTACTACCGTCCTGTGATTGACCCTTTAATGGACCGGGCCCTGTAAGACACAAGGTCACACATTCTACTACCGTCTGACCCTTTAATACCGGGCCCTGTAAGACACAAGGTCACACATTCCTGTGATTGACCCTTTAATGGACCGGGCCCTGTAAGACACAAGGTCACACATTCTACAGTACTACTGTCCTGTGATTGACCCTTTAATGGACCAGGCCCTGTAAGACACATTCTACTACCGTCCTGTGATTGACCCTGTAATGGACCGGGCCCTGTAGGACACGAGGTCACACATTCTACAGTACTACCGTCCTGTGATTGACCCTGTAATGGACCGGGCCCTGTAGGACACGAGGTCACACATTCTACTACTGTCCTGTGATTGACCCTTTAATGGACCGGGCCCTGTAGGACACGAGGTCACACATTCTACTACCGTCCTGTGATTGACCCTTTAATGGACCGGGCCCTGTAAGACACAAGGTCACACATTCTACTACCGTCCTGTGATTGACCCTTTAATGGACCGGGCCCTGTAAGACACAAGGTCACACATTCTACTACCGTCCTGTGATTGACCCTACTAATGGACCGGCCCTGTAAGACACTGTCACACATTCTACTACTGTCCTGTGATTGACCCTTTAATGGACCGGGCCCTGTAAGACACAAGGTCACACATTCTACTACCGTCCTGTGATTGACCCTTTAATGGACCGGGCCCTGTAAGACACCAGGTCACACATTCTACTACCGTCCTGTGATTGACCCTGTAATGGACCGGGCCCTGTAAGACACGAGGTCACACATTCTACTACCGTCCTGTGATTGACCCTTTAATGGACCGGGCCCTGTAAGACACAAGGTCACACATTCTACTACCGTCCTGTGATTGACCCTTTAATGGACCGGGCCCTGTAAGACACAAGGTCACACATTCTACTACTGTCCTGTGATTGACCCTTTCATGGACTGGGCCCTGTAAGACACAAGGTCACACGTTCTACTACTGTCCTGTGATTGACCCTTTATGGATGGACCGGGACACCTGTAAGACACAAGGTCACACATGGACCGGGCCTGTCTACACAAGGTACATTCTACTACCGTCCTGTGATTGACCCTTTAATGGACCGGGCCCTGTAAGACACAAGGTCACACATTCTACTACCCCACAAAATACATCCAGTGGTTGACCCTTTAATGGACCGGGCTCTTTAAGACACAAGGTCACACATTCTACAGTACTACTGTCCTGTGATTGACCCTTTAATGGACCGGGCCCTGTAAGACACAAGGTCACACATTCTACTACCGTCCTGTGATTGACCCTTTAATGGACCGGGCCCTGTAAGACACAAGGTCACACATTCTACTACCGTCCTGTGATTGACCCTTTAATGGACCGGGCCCTGTAAGACACAAGGTCACACATTCTACTACTGTCCTGTGACTGACCCTGTAATGGACCGGGCCCTGTAAGACACAAGGTCACACATTCTACTACCGTCCTGTGATTGACCCTTTAATGGACCGGGCCCTGTAAGACACAAGGTCACACATTCTACTACCGTCCTGTGATTGACCCTTTAATGGACCGGGCCCTGTAAGACACAAGGTCACACATTCTACTACCGTCCTGTGATTGACCCTTTAATGGACCGGGCCCTGTAAGACACAAGGTCACACATTCTACTACCGTCCTGTGATTGACCCTTTAATGGACCGGGCCCTGTAAGACACAAGGTCACACATTCTACAGTACTACCGTCCTGTGATTGACCCTGTAATGGACCGGGCCCTGTAAGACACAAGGTCACACATTCTACTACCGTCCTGTGATTGACCCTGTAATGGACCGGGCCCTGTAAGACACAAGGTCACACATTCTACTACCGTCCTGTGATTGACCCTTTAATGGACCGGGCCCTGTAAGACACAAGGTCACACATTCTACTACCGTCCTGTGACTGACCCTTTAATGGACCGGGCCCTGTAAGACACAAGGTCACACATTCTACTACCGTCCTGTGATTGACCCTGTAATGGACCGGGCCCTGTAAGACACAAGGTCACACATTCTACTGTACTACCGTCCTGTGTTTGACCCTTTAATGGACCGGGCCCTGTAAGACACAAGGTCACACATTCTACTACCGTCCTGTGATTGACCCTTTAATGGACCGGGCCCTGTAAGACACAAGGTCACACATTCTACTACCGTCCTGTGATTGACCCTTTAATGGACCGGGCTCTGTAAGACATGAGGTCACACATTCTACTACCGTCCTGTGATTGACCCTTTAATGGACCGGGCCCTGTAAGACACAAGGTCACACATTCTGCTACCGTCCTGTGATTGATCCTTTAATGGACCGGGCCCTGTAAGACACAAGGTCACACATTCTACTACCATCCTGTGATTGACCCTTTAAATGACCGGGCCCTGTAAGACACGAGGTCACACATTCTACAGTACTACCGTCCTGTGATTGACCCTTTAAATGACCGGGCCCTTTAAGACACGAGGTCACACATTCTACTACCCCACAAAAAACCTCCACTGATTAACCCTTCAGATGACCGGGCCCTGTAGGACACTAGGTCACACGTTCTACTTAGTTATGAGAGAGATTAGAACTCGAGTGAGGCAGAATGGGAAGGTGGTTGTCATTGGTGGACTCGGAGCACGTGATAATGATGTCATGCAGAGATGGCTGATGGAAGATGTAGTTTGTAACATTGGCGGTAGGGGGAGAACCCGGATGTGTGGTGGGGATTTCTGTGTTTTCCATCTTGATTGGAGATTATACAATCTTTCATTCATCCATCATCTAAGCTGTTTATCTGTCATCATGGGGGGAGTGCTGGAGCCTTTCCCACTACAGGAAACACCCTGAACAGGTCACCAGTCCACTGCAGGTCAGAAACACAGATATAAACACTTACACTTAGCATTTAGCGTCTCCAATGAGCCTGACTGCATGGCTTCGGACTGTGGGAGGAACGCGGAGGGCAGGCATGGGCTGAACATGGGCTGAACATGAACACACAGAAAGGACCCTGGGTACCCGTCCAGGAAAGCGAACTCAGACTGACTGGAAATTTGGTGGTCTCTAACTTGTGCACAATGCTGTCATTACTGGAGAATAAGCCATAGCGTGTACAACACAATGTCCGGGGTCTGCAACGTAGAGAGGAATCAATACCTGAGTAAGAGTGACGTCAAGGAAGCTCAACAGCTAGACTCAGCCGTGGGCAAGTTTGGATGCCCCTGGCAGAACATGCTACCTCTGGCAACCCCTGGCCACTTTGGTGGGCTTGCTGCATGCGGCCTGTGCTCTGATTGGTGGACTGAGAGGCAGTGCCCTTTGTTTACGGACTACAGACATTACGATCCAGTCCTACCAAGATACAAACTGAGCTGAGCAGGCAAAAAGCAGACTGATGGTTCCTCCAGTGCTGAACTGGGAACCCTCGGCTAGAGGGTAACTGTGTGAACACGGTTCCATGGTCAGCTTATTTGTCTCCCAGGCGCTCAGGCTTAGTACCACCCTCTCAGACCTACTGGATTCATCCCAAAGGGGAATGCTAGCTTCTGCTCCGAAGTCTACATGCACCGGTATGACTCTGTCCTGTCCTGTGTGTATCTCCACAGGGGGCTGGAACAGATGAACATTCTCTGATTGAGATTCTGGTAACCAGGAGCAACCAGGAGATCCAGGCCATGTGTGCGGAGTATAAGAAAGGTGAGCGGTGGATTTAAGGCAGCTGTGAAAGAAGTGGCTCTTTAGACCCTAAACTGGCCAGTGCTGCAGGGCTTGGGAATGTTGTCCTGTTATGCTGCCTTATGGAACGTTCCACCATGCCTACATGGCACACACACTCACAAACACTGGGAGGAAAGAAAGGAAGGAAGATGCATGGTGAGAAATTAAAGGTGGGTCGTCGATAAGACACTGTGTCACACGTTCTCAAGTGCAGGAGAGCAGGAGAAGCCCTCCATCACATCCTTATTCTCTCTTCTGGTCACATGATGGGTCTGAATCTGATCTCAGCACCTTCGCCGAACCGCTGTGGGCTCATTAAGTCGGCAGTTTCATCCGGGCCATGGCATTCCTGGGATGTGTGGGCCTGGAAGACGATATCTGATGTCCTGTTGTACCACTGATGTCCTCCAGAGGGCGTCAGCAGTACATGCTGATGGCACAGCCTCGACACCATCGGGAAAGGGTTTTTCAGATGGGTGGAAGATGTACTGTAGGTGGTTCTACTTAGAACCTTTTAGGAAAGGGCTTTATAGAGCACCAAAAATGGTTCCTCTATTATCACAATCTTGAACCATGGCTATATGGCAGAACCCTCTGTTGGTGCTATATAGATCCCATTTTCAAAAAGGTTCTGTACTAAACCGTCTACAGCACATGTACCACCTACCTGAAGAACCTTTTAAACAAACTTGAAGCATGACTATGGCAGAACCCAGTGTTGGTGCTACATAGATCCCATTTTCAAAAAGGTTCTATACCGAACCATCTACAGCACATGTAACACCTACCTGAAGAACCTTTTAAACAAACTTGAATCATGACTATGGCAGAACCCAGTGTTGTTGCTACATAGATCCCTCATACAACAAGGTTCTATACTTAACCGTCGATAGCACATCTTCCACATAACTGAAAAATCATTACATGATATAAGGAACCTTTTAAACTTCAATCATGACTATGGCAGAACCCTCAGTTGGTGCAGCATAGATCCCATTCTCAAAATGGTTCTACAGTGAAGCTCCACAGCACATGTTCCACCTCCCTGAAGAACCCTTTCACAGTATAAAGAACCTTTTAAACAAACTTGAATCGTGACTCTATGGCAGAACCCTCTGTTGGCGCTATGTAGATCCCATTTTCAAAAAGGTTCTATACTAAACCGTCTACAGCACATGTACCACCGATCTGAAGAACCTTTTAAACAAACCTTCATCATGGCTATATGGCAGAACCCTCTGTTGGTGCTACATAGATCCCATTTTCAATAAGGTTCTATACTAAACCGTCTACAGCACATGTTCCACCTCCCTGAAGAACCCTTTCACAGTATAAAGAACCTTTAAACAAACTTGAAGCATGGCTATATGGCAGAACCCTCTGTTGGTGCTACATAGATCCCTTATACAAAAAGGTTCTATACTGAACCGTCTATAGCACATCTTCCACCCAACTAAAAAAACATTACATTGTATAAGGAACCTTTTAAACAGACTTGAAGCATGGCTACATGGCAGAACCCTCTCTTGGTGCTATATAGATCCCATTCTCAAAATGGTTCTACAGTGAAGCACCTACAGCACATGTTCCACCTACCTGAAGAACCCTTTCACAGTATAAAGAACCTTTTAAACAAACTTCAGTCATCACTGTATGGCAGAACCCTCTGTTGGCGCTATGTAGATCCCATTTTCAAAAAGGTTCTATACTAAACCGTCTACAGCACATATTCCACCTCCCTGAAGAACCTTTTAAACAAACTTGAATTGTGACTCTATGGCAGAACCCTCTGTTGGCGCTATGTAGATCCCATTTTCAAAAAAGGTTTTATACCGAACCATCTACAGCACATGTTCCACCTCCCTGAAGAACCCTTTCACAGTATAAAGAACCTTTTAAACAAACTTCAGTCATCACTGTATGGCAGAACCCTCTGTTGGCGCTATGTAGATCCCTTATTCAAAAAGGTTCTATACTGAACCGTCTATAGCACATGTTTCACCCAACTAAAAAAACATTACATTGTATAAGGAACCTTTTAAACAAACTTGAAGCATGGCTATATGGCAGAACCCTCTCTTGGTGCTATATATATCCCATTCTCAAAATGGTTCTACGCTGAAGCACCTACAGCACATGTTCCACCTACCTGAAGAACCATTTCACAGTATAAAGTGCCTTTTAAACAAACTTCAGTTGTGACTGTATGGCAGAACCCAGTGTTGGTGCTATATAGATCCCATTTTCAAAAAGGTTCTATACTAAACCGTCTACAGCACATATTCCACTTCCCTAAAGAACCCCTAAATGGTATAAGGAACCTTTTAAACAAACCTTCATCATGGCTATGGCAGAACCCAGTGTTGGTGCTATATAGATCCCTGTTTCAAAAAAGTTCTATGCTGAACCGTCTGCAGCACATGCTCCACCACAACACTGTTGTGATGTAAAGATGAACCCGCAATCTTGGCGACTGCATTCCTGTGGCGTATTGTCCTGGAGGACATTATCTGAGGTCCTGTTGTACAGAAAACGTCCTCCAGAGGGCAGCAGCCGTACATGCTGATGGCACATCCTCGCACCACCATCAGAGTCACTGGGCTGTTTGATAAATATGCTCAACTACTATATACTGTCCCACATGCATCATTATCTCTATACAGTAACCGAATGACCGGATCACCAATGTAAACTGGACCCTGTCTGGACAGTCCTGACCAGGGACATTGTCCTAACAGCACTGTAGGCTGCCCCTGGAGTCCATACCAGCTTTACCTAATCATGGAAATGTGGTTCTATCGGAGCTGTTGACACTGAAGACTGACAGTCATGTGAGCTGATGTCATGCAGAGCTACACGTTTGGTGGCTAAGGTCACTCGCTTACTACCCAGAGTGAGCCAGCTGACTTCAGGGTTCCTCAGTAAAGGAACTGGTTCTATATAGAACCATAAACACCCAAAGAACCATTTGTATGATTACAGGGTTCTTAAAATGCACAAGGGTTCTCCAGGTAGGTAGCGCATGCACAGCTGATGGGTCTTTATAGAACTTTTTGAAAAGGACTCTTATCACAAACTTGAATCATGACTAGTGCAGAACCCTTTGTTGGTGCTACATGGATCCTTTTTCAAGAAGGCTCTAGGTTAAACCGTCTACTGTACATGTTCCACCTACTTGAAGAACTCTTGCATAGTATAAAGAATCTTTTAACCAAACTTAAAACAAGAAGGTTCTATGTTGAAGTGTTCACAGCACACCCTCCTTTCATCTCCCTGAAGAACCCTTTCAGCAGAACCCGTTGTTGGTGCTAGATAGATTCAAATGATATTGATTCCTTTTTCAAATGAGTGTCAATAGCACATTTCTCACCAATCTTAGGAACACTGTCACAAGAACCTTCTAATCATGCAAAGGCTTCTATGGGTGTTCATGGTTCTGTATAGAACCATTTCCTTTAACATGGTTCCTCTTGTTTTCCGTCATTATCATAACAGGGCGTGGTTTGAAACACCCACCAGCAGTGACCTGGTGCCGCATAACACAGTAGGTCTTCTGTTAGGCCTCTGTATTGAGCCCAGATGCGTGTTCTGGTTCTAGGATGAAACCAAACCCTTGTTCCCCTTTGTTGGTGAGCTCATGAGTAATCTAATGAGCTCTACTCTGATTGGCTGGTTTACTTTGAGACGCCGCAACGGTCATCACACAGACACAACATGTAGAAATAGACTAAATAAAATGAGCCTCGGTGTAAACAAGCTGCGCCCTCATACTACTCAGTTAGCTATGCTAGTTAGCTTGGAGCTAATGCTAGTAGCTAACGTTACCTAGACTAGCTACTGACTTTCCATCTGGACATCAACACACAGTAGATCAAAGCTGGTCCTCACTATGGAGCTCTCAGTTTAAGATGATCTGCTTCAACCAGCCAACACAGATACAGTCACACAGCATGGCTGCTACTTACAGGCTACTGTTGGGATGCTAATAAAGGTGGAGCTGCTCCTCCCTTCAGTCTCCCCAGGGTTAAACGCTGAGCGTAGCTGCTCCATCTCATCCCAGAGTATAAGAAATTACTCTGGATTAAGGTGGTCCAGGATCTTGTTATGGTGTTTGAGTTGGGCTTCCTGAAGGTTTGCATTCCACCTTAACCGAAGCCGCGGTTCCATTCGGACACCTGTACGAGCTGCGGCATTTAAGGTGGAGCATAACTTAAGAAGCTTAAATAGGACACAACTACAGACTCGTTTAACGATCTCTATACCTCCCTCCCAGCCTATAAGAAGAGTCTGGAGGACGCCATTCGCTCAGACACCTCAGGACACTTCTGCCGGATCCTGGTTTCTCTGGCGCAGGTAGGCCTCAGTCTAGGCTGGACATGTGGATTGTGTTGCAGGTGCTTTATGTGCTGGCTGCTTAACTCATACTGGCTGTGCGCCTTAGGGGGCTCGTGAAGAAGACCCTGCTGACATGGACAAAGCCGTGCCAGATGCCCAAGTAAGTGAGACGTCGCTGGAAGCGTGAGGGTTTCTCAATGCAGTTTTTTGTGACGGTGTTGTTTTTGCCGTTGCTAAAGACCAGGGATGCGTATTGTGAAAGTGGGTTCTCGGGTTAGTGCGCTAATTTTAGGTGCAACTTCACATTTCTACTAAGTTTAGCCGGGGAAAAAAGGAACTTGGTATTTAATGGGAGGCTCCGTCACTGGAGCTTGCTCCAAAAGCTGACATATGTAATGAGTGAAGAGCCAGTGTGATCAGTTCGCCTGACCTCACTCTCATGATGGAAACAGGCCTCTAATAGCTTTCGCTTATTATTAGCGAGATTGACGTTAGTCAGCAGTCGCTAACGTCACGCAGTAATCCCCCTTAGGAACAAGGATTCACAAGCCTCCTCCCTTTTTTCAGGCCCTTGCCGACGCCTGCAACGCTGACTCTGATGAGATGATGGATAAGTTCATGAGCATTCTCTGCACGCGGAGTTTCCCTCACCTGAGGAGAGGTAGCGCCAACGCAAAACCACTCACTGCTTAGTTCAGCTTTTAACCCCTGAATACAACCAATACAACGTGTGCCACCAAACTTCACGTCCCTAGGATTGGCCATTTACTGTTTAGGCTACCAGCACATGTCCTGCGGTTTTGCCTTTAAGGCTGCACTATGTCAGATTTAGAACATTGGGGACCCCTCTGGTGGAAGACACCACAGCGATCATCACACAGACACAACATTTAGGAATAGACACAATAAACAGGACCTCTGTGTAAATAAGCTTAGTCATCATACTGTTTAGTCAGCTTGCCAGCTTGTTAGCTTGTTAGCTTGAAGGTAATGCTAGTAGCTAACGTTACCTAGACTAGCTACTGGCTTTCCATCTGGACATCAACACACAGTAGATCAAAGCTGGTCCTCACTATGGAGCTCTCAGTTTAAGATGATCTGCTTCAACCAGCAAACACGGATACAGTCACACAGCATGGCTGCTACTTACAGGCTGCTGTTGGGGTTGGGATGCTAATAAAGGTGGAGCTGCTCCTCCCTTCATCAGGGTTAAACGCTGAGTGAAGCTGATTGAAAATATTCAGCTCCATATTAGACTTTGTTATTATGCTGGTTTTACAATCTAAATGTTCTTTATAATTTTATTATTATTATTATTATTATTATTATTATTATTATTATTATTATAATTATTATTATTATTATTATTATTATTATGCACGTTTTTTGTGTATGCTTTTGGGATTAAATGTATAGCATTTGTTTAGAAACACAAAAGGTCAGAAACAGATTTGTACTATTAAAACTATGCTAAATTTAAGTGACAATAACACAACAATAATATTATGATAATAATTATTAATAATAATTATCAACAATAATAAAACAGTTATACATTCCAAGAACGTTTATTAAAAAACTTAGTATGAACTTCTCGTTTTAGAACTAAACTTTACCAAAGCAACACCTTAGGATAATATTGCAATAGCTTAGCATCACCTTAGCAACAAACAGAGATCTAGTAGCAACTGCCTGACAGTAGCTTAGTAACCACCTTGGATAACAAAGCAACAGCATAACAACATTTTTTAAACCACTTTGAATTCGATAGCAACAGCTGGCTTAGCAACACCTTAGCCCCTTGATTTTTTCCACCCAAAAAGCTATAAGACTGGCTTAGCAACGCCTTAGCACCCACCTGGAAACTAAAAAACTGGCTTAGCAACAACTTAGCACCCACCTGGAAACTAAAAAACTGGCTTAGCAAAACCTTAGCACCCACCTGGGAACTAAAAAACTGGCTTAGCAACACCTTAGCACCCACCTGGGAACTTAAACTGACTTAGCAACACCTTAGCACCCACCCAAGAAGCTATAACACTGGGTTAGCAACCCCTTAGCACCCACCTGAGAAGCTATAACACTGGCTTAGCAATACCTTAGCATCCATCTGAGAAGCTATAACACTGGCTTAGCAACACCTTAGCACCCACCTGGGAACTAAAACTGACTTAGCAACACCTTAGCACCCACCCAAGAAGCTATAACACTGGGTTAGCAACCCCTTAGCACCCACCTGGGAAGCTATAACACTGGCTTAGCAATACCTTAGCATCCATCTGAGAAGCTATAACACTGGCTTAGCAACACCTTAGCACCCACCCAAGAAGCTATAACACTGGGTTAGCAACCCCTTAGCACCCACCCAAGAAGCTATAACACTGGGTTAGCAACCCCTTAGCACCCACCTGGGAAGCTATAACACTGGCTTAGCAATACCTTAGCATCCATCTGAGAAGCTATAACACTGGCTTAGCAACACCTTAGCACCCACCCAAGAAGCTATAACACTGGGTTAGCAACCCCTTAGCACCCACCCAAGAAGCTATAACACTGGCTTAGCAACACCTTAGCACCCACCCAAGAAGCTATAACACTGGGTTAGCAACCCCTTAGCACCCACCTGAGAAGATATAACACTGGCTTAGCAACACCTTAGCACCCACCTGGGATACTAAATCTTACATAGTGCAGCTTTAAAGACAGCAGCTGTTAAACTGGTTTCTGATTCTGGATTAAAACCCTAAATGACTTCAGAATGATTCCAAAACTGAAATGCAGCAGCTCACTCTTGATATCTTCCCCGCAGTGTTCCAGGAGTTTGTCAGGTGCACCAATAAGGACATTGAGCTGATCATTAAGAAGGAGATGTCTGGAGACGTCAAGAACGCCATGCATGCTATCGGTGAGAACCCTTTCAGCCTGTGCAGTGATGAAGCAGCCGAGGAGCAGGAAGTCCTCTGTTACGTGATGGAAAGGTCATTATCGTCCCCTCTTTGTTTCAGTGAGGAGTGTGAAGAACCAGCCCTCTTACTTTGCGGACCGTCTGTACAAAGCCATGAAGGTACACCCATATACACAGCTGAGTAATCAGGCCTCGAAGGCAGGAGTTAGCGAGGCCTGATCAGAAACAACCCTAATGAATCAGCAGAGCCTCTGTTACAGATCATTCATGAGTGACATGAGCACTTAATAATGGTTCCTCTGTGGTTCTTTAGCAAAGAATATATAGAACCATGAGCACTTTTTGACGCACCCCCTGCATGATTAAAGGATTCTTCAGATGGATGGATCTGCTATAGATGGTTCTATATAGAACCTTTTTGGAAAAAGAGCTACCATGTCAAGCTTGTAATTATAGAATGACTATTTTTGGAACCCTATAGAACCCCTTTTAGGAAGGTTCTTTGTATAACCATCTATCTGTGCTATCTGTAGTAATGCCAACATTAACATCTTAGTACAGACCCTTAGTACAAACCACACCACTTAGTACTTAGTACTAGTATTAGCACTTGAGTACTTAGCTTAGCACTGCACTCACTTGAGCTCTATCTAAGACTAGTTCTAGGACTTCCATTGTGTATTACCTATTGAAGGAACAGTTTAGTACTTTAGGTACACGTCATTAGTAACAAGCCTAAGTATTAACTTTAGCGCTTAAGTTGTTTAACATGCTTACCCTTTGATATAGAACTATTTAGAACCAAGTTAGAAGCACCTAGTAGTATTACCTATCAGTACTAACACTAACATTAGCATTTCTGTACTAATCTTTAGCACTGATTTTAGCACCTTAGTACTAGCCATTAGCATTTACTGTCAGCACTAATCAATTAGAATTAATTTTAGCACTAGTATTTAGCACCTTAGTACTAGCCAGTTGTTTTAAGTACATGCTTGGGCTTATGTACTTTGGACTAACCATTACAACTTATACTACACACTCGGCACAGAATAAGCAAGTTTAGAACCAATTAGAGTTAATTTTAGGAAACTCTATTAGTATTACCTATTTGTATACTAATATTAGAGTTTTAGTACCTTTAGCCAGTCATGTTTTAGTACTAATGCTTAGCACTGACTATCTAAGATTAATTTTTGGACTAACCATTACACATTAGCTAATACTACTCACACATGTTATTTTGATTTTAGGGCTCATATATTAGTACTAATGCTTAACACTGACTTCAGAACTAAGCAAGTAAACCTAGTAATCTATTAGTGTTACCTGTTAATGTACTGACGTTAGTGTTTTAGTACAAAACTTTGGCACTGATGTTTGCACTTTAGTACTAGCCTTAGGTACTTAGCCTTAGGTAACCTTGGTGCTTTAGTGCTAATGCTTAGCACTAACTTCAACACTATTTAAGATCGTTTTTGGACTATGCTTTATATATATCCCATTGGTACTACCACTCTGAATTTTAGGGCTCATATATTAGTACTACTGCTTAACACTGACTTCAGAACTAAGCAAGTAAAGCTAGTATTTAGAACGAAGTTTAGGACTATCTATTAGTATTACCTATTAGTATACTAATATTAGTATTTTAGTACCTTTAGCACTAATGTTTACACTTTAGGACTAGCCAATAGTGTTTTAGTACTAATGCTTAGCACTGACTATTTAAGATTAATTTTTGGACTAACCATTACACATTAGCTAATACTACTCACACATTTTATTTTAGGGCTCATATATTAGTACTAATGCTTAACACTGACTTCAGAAATAAGCAAGTAAACCTAGTATTTAGAGCAAAGTTTAAGACTATCTATTAGTATTAACTGTTAGTGTACTGACGTTAGTGTTTTAGTACAAAACTATGACATTCATGTTTGCACTTTAGTACTAGCCTTAGGTACTAACATTAGTGTTTTAGTGCTAATGCTTAGCACTAGTTTCAACACTATTTAAGAACATTTTTGGACTATGCTTTACATATATCCCATTAGTACTACCACTCTTAATTTTAGGGTTTATGTATTAGTACTAATGCTTAACACTGACTTCAGAATTAAGATTAGAACTATCTATTGGTATTACCTTACTAATAACTTTAGCACTGTAGTACTATCCAATAATACTAATGTTAGTGTTAGGCACTAACCTTTAATACTAGCTTTAACAATTTATTAATAGCCATTGATACTAACATTAGTGTTTAGTACTAATGCTTAGAACAGACCTTAGCACTACCTAAGGTTAATTTTAGGACTCTCCGTTATATATTACACATTAGTACTGCCACATTTTCCGGCTTATGTGTTAGTACTAACATTTAGCACTGTCTTTCAAACTGTTCAGAACTTTCGATATATATTACCTATCAGTATTAATCCTTGCTAATAACTTTAGCACTTTAGTGCTATTCAGTAATACTAAGATTAGTGTTTTCGTACTCAACTTTAGTACTAACTTTAGCATTTCGGTACTAGCCATTGGTACTAACATTAGTGTTTTAGTACGAACCTTTGGTACTAACTTAAGCATTTCAGTACTAGCCTTTCGTACTAACATTAGTGTTTTAGTACTCACCTTTAGTACTAACTTTAGCATTTCAGTACTAGCCATTGGTATTAACATTTGTGTTTTAGTACTCACCTTTAGTACTAACTTTAGCATTTCAGTACTAGCCTTTATGCTAACATTAGTGTTTTAGTACGAACATTTAGTACTAACATTAACATTTCAGTACTAGCCTTTTGTAATAACATTAGTGTTTTAGTACAAACCTTTAGTACTAACGTTAACATTTCAGTACTAGACTTTTGTACTAACATTAGTGTTTTAGTACAAACCTTTAGTACTAACTTTAGCATTTCAGTACTAGCCTTTTGTACTAACATTAGTGTTTTAGTAGTCACCTTTTGTACTAACTTAAACATTTCAGTACTAGCCATTGGTACTAACATTAGTGTTTTAGTACTAACCTTTAGTGCTAATGTAAACGCTTTAGTACTTTCTCTTGGTACTAAGATGAATGTTTTAATACTCACCTTTAGTACTAACTTTAATACTTTAGTACTTTCTCTTTTAGTACTAACATTAGCACTGACTTTAGCTCTATTTAAGATTTATTTTAGGACTATCCGTTATACTGTATATTATTTATTAATGCTAACATGGTATTATTTATGTATTATGCTTATGTATCGTTACTAACACTTAGCACTGACTTATTACTAAGTTCAGGACTATCTGTTAGTATTGCCTATTAGTACTTGACTATTTTAGGGTGTATGGATTAATACTAACCCTTAGTCCAAACTCTAGTACCCTACTAAACCTCGTGTTGATGTGCCAGCGTTCTACATTAAGTGCTCACAGTACTTTTTAGACCAGACAGGATGCTGTGGTCTCTAAAGGTCACGGGGGCGGGTGCATGTGTGATGTTCTGAGGGGTCCTTGATTCTGTACTCGGTGTGACGAGCGCCTGCTGAGCGCAGCGGTTTTGCCTGTGGTTCGGTTCTCTCTGCAGGGCCTTGGTACTGACGACCGAGCTCTGATCCGCATCATGGTGTCTCGCTCGGAGAACGACCTCTTCAACATCCGCAAAGAATTCAAGGAGACGCACGACGCCTCGCTCCACGAATTCATCCAGGTAGAGACCCTAGTCGTAAGTGTTCCTCTCCTTGTCTCTCCTTGGCAGCGGCTGGCGGCCCTCGCGGCCGATGTATGAATGAAGCGCCTGTGTGTGTGTGTATGTGTGTGTGTGTGAACGTCCTGTACCCTGTGGTGTCTCGCTGTGAACGCACATCCTCTTTTTGGTCGGGGTGGAGAGGAACGGAGAGCTTGACAGGTTTCTGCGGTGTAAATGCTCAGCTCAGCTGTTCAGGAATTTCCCCAGAGCACTTGACTTCCTCTCTCTCTCTGTCTCTCTGCACAGCGCTTGTCTTGTGTGGAGCGCTGTGACAGGAAGTGCTCTATAACAGGTCTATACTGGCTCCGCCATCAAAACCCCCTTTGAAGATAAATAATAACCTTCACACAATCTACACCGAATGTTTTTTCGTTCTTTCGTCCTTTTCTTTTTTTTCAGTGTTTGACACCGATGGGTTGCGGTACGATAGTGTGAAACAGTGCACGCCAGTTTCAAGGGCTGCGTAAAAGACTATGAGGAACACTTTGAGCTGCAGGTGCAAGAGCTCATTGTGCATGGTGGTTGATGGGCGCTGCAAAGATGCCGCAGCGATAGAGCCGTTTATATACATGTCGTTTTCTGTAAACAAGAAACTTTTAATCTCACAGGACCCGCGCACACTTTTATAAGGGCTTCTGGATTACGGACCAGCCTGTTCGGAATCACGGTGTGGAAGCCCGCAGTCAGTAGTTTCCATCAAATCCACACAACTTTGTTGGAAAAAAAATGATTTCAATGTATAATCCACTGCAGCTTCAACCTAAAAAGTTGATGTTGAAGAATGACGGAGGTGAAGTTTGAGTAATGGTCAAGTAAAATAGCCTGCCTGGGTGTTTAAAAGTCTGAGCAACGTCCAGTTACAGTAAATAGGACAGCTGTAATAGAGGATTTATTACAGTATTGGAAATAAACCCTGATATTTAATATAGGAAGTGATTTTAAAGCTTTGTATTCTATAAACCATGTAATATTGATTAATCCTGCTGATCATTTCTATGCATTGAATACAGATGGCAGTTTGAATTGTCCCAATGTAGCCTGAAGAGCTGCAAAAACAAACATGAAGATAGAATTGCAATAAACAGTAATTAAGCAGTAATTAAATAGTAATTAGCCACAGTAAAAAAAACAGTATCCAGACTCTTGTTTTCACATAAGCAGCTGATCTTGTGAG
>JAMWET010000454.1:335000-342500 GCA_024036415.1 Prochilodus magdalenae
TAGTGTGCTGTAAGTAGTGTGATGGTGTACAGTATTTCAGTAAGTGTAATGTGTTAGTGTGCTGTAAGTAGTGTGTTGGTGTACAGTAACTCAGTAAGTGTAATGTGTTAGTGTACTGTAAGTAGTGTGTTGGTGTACAGTAACTCAGTAAGTGTAATGTGTTAGTGTGCTGTAAGTAGTGTGTTGGTGTACAGTAACTCAGTAAGTGTAATGTGTTAGTGTACTGTAAGTAGTGTGTTGGTGTACAGTAACTCAGTAAGTGTAATGCGTTAGTGTGCTGTAAGTAGTGTGATGGTGTACAGTAACTCAGTAAGTGTAATGCGTTAGTGTACTGTACGTAGTGTGTTGGTGTACAGTAACTCAGTAAGTGTAATGTGTTAGTGTACTGTAAGTAGTGTGATGGTGTACAGTAACTCAGTAAGTGTAATGTGTTAGTGTACTGTAAGTAGTGTGATGGTGTACAGTAACTCAGTAAGTGTAATGTGTTAGTGTACTGTACGTAGTGTGTTGGTGTACAGTAACTCAGTAAGTGTAATGTGTTAGTGTGCTGTAAGTAGTGTGTTGGTGTACAGTAACTCAGTAAGTGTAATGTGTTAGTGTACTGTAAGTAGTGTGTTGGTGTACAGTAACTCAGTAAGTGTAATGCGTTAGTGTACTGTAAGTAGTGTGTTGGTGTACAGTAACTCAGTAAGTGTAATGCGTTAGTGTACTGTAAGTAGTGTGTTGGTGTACAGTAACTCAGTAAGTGTAATGTGTTAGTGTACTGTAAGTAGTGTGTTGGTGTACAGTAACTCAGTAAGTGTAATGCGTTAGTGTACTGTATGTAGCGTGTTGGTGTACAGTAACTCAGTAAGTGTAATGCGTTAGTGTACTGTATGTAGCGTGTTGTTGTACAGTAACTCAGTAAGTGTTGTGTTAGTGTTCTGTAAGTAGTGTGTTGGTGTACAGTAACTCAGTAAGTGTGTTAGTGTACTGTAAGTAGCTTGTTGGTGTACAGTAACTCAGTAAGTGTAATGTGTTAGTGTGCTGTAAGTAGTGTGTTGGTGTACAGTAACTCAGTAAGTGTAATGCGTTAGTGTACTGTATGTAGCGTGTTGGTGTACAGTAACTCAGTAAGTGTAATGCGTTAGTGTACTGTATGTAGCGTGTTGTTGTACAGTAACTCAGTAAGTGTTGTGTTAGTGTTCTGTAAGTAGTGTGTTGGTGTACAGTAACTCAGTAAGTGTGTTAGTGTACTGTAAGTAGCTTGTTGGTGTACAGTAACTCAGTAAGTGTAATGTGTTAGTGTGCTGTAAGTAGTGTGTTGGTGTACAGTAACTCAGTAAGTGTAATGTGTTAGTGTGCTGTAAGTACACTAACTACTTCAGTACTTTTAAGTGGAGGTCTAAATGGAGAACCTTCTTTTACTGAAGGAGTGTTTCCCCTTAACACTGCTGTACTAGATGGTTTATGTTTCCCGTCCCCCACTGGAAATAAGGCTCATTTGTGTTAATGAAAGCATAACACAATGTTGGCTCTGCCCTGTGTTCAATTCAAAGGTGAGCGTTTTGACTTAACAATGATTTCATTGTATGTGAGCTTGAGTTGTATGATCACATTGATTCACATAAGACCTCCCATGAATGAGGATCTGTCGCTGCGTACTTCACATAAGCTCGAAGCAGAACAGTCCTTCATCAATCACCACCTCTGTTTACCTCCATTTACCTCAGCACCTGACAAAGAGGAAGCGGAGAGAGCTGCTTTGACCTCAGGAAATTCCCTGTTGTAATTCATCTTCTTTTGTCTCTCTAGAAGTTAATGCAAAACCCTCTGCTTACATATCATATCCTCACCGAGGCTTACAGAGTCCTCACCGCTGGTTACCTGCCCTGCTGGACGTTACCTGCCCTGGCACTGCAGAGCTGTTGGAGCTGCTGAGCGTGAAGGTAATGAAGTGAGGTAAAATGAAGAGTTAACTGTAGTTGGCCTGGTATTCTGTCATCATCGCCGTGTCAGTGGACGTCTTGCTTTGAGTCGTTTTGATAACGCGTGAGATGAATGGAATAGCATGGTGCCAAAAATGAGATGAGCACAGTTTGCAGGCTTGTGATGTGTTGAAAACTGGAACGTATGCCTCTGTTAGTTTAGCAATGGAGCTAGTTATGGAAGTCAGCATGGGCTAGCATCTGGTCGGCAGCCTTACCAGGTCTCTTCTGGTCTGTGATTGTTAGTCCTCTGTCTGTGGCATTGTGAGAAGTTGCCTGAAGAATGGAACAACAGAAATGCTCCAAAGTCTCCTTACATTAACGTCCATTCAAAGTGAAGAAGGTTTCTACCTTTACCTGAAAGCACACCGTTTTGGAGATACTTGTTTTCCTTGGTAGATGACAATAGATTGTGCCGGTTGACTGGCCGGTACACCAGTAGCGGCAGCATGGCAACTTTCATAACCCCCAAAAGTAGGACATCATAAAGGGGGGTGGGGCACGATCCATACATGACTGCTTTACTCACCTCTTTGGGTGGAATCGATTAGCCAGACGGGAGCTTACGAACTGGCTAGCATTTAGAGAGCTGACTTGCAGTTACCCGGTAGGCGAGCAAGTCACATGACCTTGGTTAGCCAATGAAATGCAAGCCATATCTTTTGACACAGGCATCGCAACAGTGTTGGCAAGTGAACGTTTTAAATAGTTCATCCCGAAAAACGAGGACTAATAGGCGTTCGTCCAGGTTCTGATCCAGACCGAGGACTGGGAGCTGGAAAACCAGACTGTCCGGCCTAAAACTGGACGTGTAGCCACCCTAAGAACCAGCTAAACCAACACTAGACCAGCATGATCCATTGGGAACCAGCTCAGACCGGCATAAAGTTCATAGGTCAGGTTTGTTAGGTTGTTTTTTGGTGAAATGAAAACTGGCGACATTGTCTTAGGCAGGGACGAAGCAGACCCCAAAAGATTCAGTGGCAGTTTGATCAATATTAAATATTCAACCAGTAAGAAGAGACCCTTGGTCTCATGAAGAAGCCCATGGCACCAGCCCAGTCACCAGACCCTAAACACACCCCTGTGCTACCCCGGGTTCTAGAGAGTCGACTGTTACCAAGCTGTGCTATGTGTCACATTTGGGTGGCTGAAAAAGAGACACGGTTTAAAAGACGACAAACTATTTGTCGAAGGAATGTAGCTACGTTCAAGTAGACTGTACGTGTGTACAGACCTACCATCGTTGCGGTACAAGCCCTGTAACCTCACCCTCCCTGGGTTACCTTGTGGCTTCAACACAACTTATGGATATTGTGGGCACCTGCTAGCCTCTGGTGAAGTTTTACAAAGTAGTGCCCCCTAAAACTAGCTGGGCAAGCATTAGGAGTGATCAGTAGATAGCAGCAGCAGCGCCCTCTGTTGGCCAAAACTAGCCCAAGCGACGTCTGTCCATCTTCTACGCAGCAGGCCTTTCTGAAGACTTTCTGGCGTGTTTTTCACTTACACTTAAAAACGAGGACATTTCTGGGGCCAGTTCCAGCCGGGGACAGGCCACCCAAATAGGGGACTGTCCCTGGAAAGCGGGGACTTCTGGTCACCCTACTTCTACCACACCAATTAGCATCGTGCAAACTGCAGGCCTAAATCATCGCACACATCTCGTGTGGACAAAAGGACTTCACGTCGCTAAAACACTCCCAGGTTTGTCTGTAGGCTTTGCTTTCTTACTTCAGATCCGCAGAGATACCTCCGTCAGGTGACTGAAGTTTGCTTCTATGCTTTTGCTTTGGAGATACAAGGCTAATGTCGCTAGCTAGTAGTGGAGCTGTATGCTACAGCAATTAGCAGCATGCTAAGCGAAAGCCAAAACAATTACATTACACTGTGATGTGGGTGTTCAAAGATCTGGTCCAGGGCTCTTCAGCTTTTCACTGGTCACTCAGCACAGCAAACAGAATATAGAGAGAGAAAATGGCGCTCGTTCCCAAGCTAGCTCATAGCTACTCCTCCTAGCTGCTCACCTTGTTTACTGCTAGGCTCTATGTGAAGCTTGCTACAACAACACACCGCCTGTAAGCAGCTAATGCCGCATTGTCTCCCCCTCTTAGTTCAAGAGCAGCAAGCCCCGCTGCTTGTCAGTTCCATGCCCACCAGACCTTCTTTGAAATGTCTAGGTGTCCATTGCCTCTTTGAGGAAACTCAGTCCGAAGGGGCATCAAGAATCCCCACAGACTGGGGCGGTGCGGGTGTTGAAGTCCTCCTGGGTCACTGATGGCTTTCTGAAGCTACTGGGGCTTTGAAGGGACTCTAGTGTTACCCGGGATTGGCGTGGGTTGAGTCCTGGGGGGCATCTTGAGTTGGGTGCTGAAAGTAGTCTAGGGACTAATCCTTCCCTGTGGTCTGGATTAAGGACCCAAACTCTCTCCACTCTCTGGATGCAGGCAAGGGTGTTGCTCCACTAGGCACCATGGCCAGTTCATCTTGTCCTGTGGAGCACTACACCAGTCACCATGCAATAGAGTATGCATGCCAGAACCTGAGTTGAGTACCCAGACACCCAGCTGTGTGTTGGTCACCTCCCAGACCCAGTTTCTCTTTACACAGGTGTTCTAAATGGAGGTGCAGCTCGCTCACCAAACCACCTCACCAAGCTAGCTGTGAGCTTTCGATCTTGGTCTGGTCCCTTCACCCTTTCACTGATGCAACCATCTCAAATTGCCACAGAACCATCATAGCATCTTACTTCAGACAAACACGCTGGAGTTGTAGTGGTGGCTCCAATGGCCACGTCCACATCGCCGGCGTCTCTGGTGCTGCGGTTTGGACCGACCTTTCATCTTCAGTCCTGTCCTTTCAGACACCGTTGTGGTGTGGTGGGTGGGTTTCTCCAAAGAAACAGATAAGCCGAAGACCGGGTCCAAGTTTTGCTTTGGGCAGCCGGAATACAGAGGGCGCTGTGGCTACTCCTCTTAGCTCCTAGGCTCAGCTTGTTTACTGCTAGGCGCAATCTGAAACGTTCTATAGTAACACACTCTGGCTGTGTCAGTCCGGACCCTTCGGAACAAGAGTCAATCAATCAATCAATCAATCAATCAAGGTTTATTTGTATAGCATTTTTTACAACCAACTTTGTCTCAAAACAGCTTCACAGATCATCAATTTTGTTATATAAAAGAAAGAAAAGAAAAAAAAAAACACAAAGTTAATGTATAGACATTTAAGGGTGGGGGGAGTGGGCGAACCGGGTCCAAGCCCCCCTTGAGCAAGCCAGAGCCAACAGTGGCGAGGAAAAGTCCCTTGAGTGAGGAAGAAACCTCGAGAGGAACCAGGCTCAAGGGCGGGACCCAACCTCCTCAGGTCCCTGCAAAGGACCAAGAGGCTTCTAGCTAAGTATCCTAAAGCTCTATGAATAAACATTGTCTTAACGAACCAACAGTATGTGATGTGGTCTGTCATCACATCAGCCTCAGCTGTATCAGGTTTGCCTATGTGGTTTTCTATGAGAATGGATGAAACCGATTTGCATTGCTGAGACAGCAGTCCTTGAAGCCTGAACCTGGCTTGTACTGCACGAGAGCTTTAACCATCGGTAGACCTTCGGTAAACTGTCGATGAGGTAGATGTGAAAGAGTTCATGAGAAGAACCAGGCTGCACAAGCACAGAGGTGGAAGCGGGCTTTGCAGATACAAACCTGACAAATCCAAATCAGAAACAGGCCAGCCGCCTTTCGTCTGGGAACGCTCTGTTTAAAACAAAGGCCACTTGGTTTGACGTTTTCTTTCCTAACACAGAGAACAAAGAACACACACATGAGTACAGTACAAACCTGGCATGAAATATTTCAGGACTGCTGATGGCCTGCACTGTGGAGGAAGGTTCTTGCTACAGTCTGCAACTCAAGCTATGCCCTTCACAATGAACTTGAACTGTTCGTTCTCTGGATTAGCCGTTAGGATGACCATAACCAGGAATAGCCTTCACTGACACACCAAAAGTCATGGGATTGCGGTATGTAAACTGGTTGTGAAGGGGTGTTGCCTCAGGGGACGCTTGGGAACGGCCACACCTTTAAAAAAGTGAGGTGTTGTCTTGTGAGTAAGGTCGAACCATGGCCAGTGTGCTCATGGCAAGGCAGTGTGAATTGTCTGAGGCGTGTTAGTGGGTGCCAGGCGGATGGGTTATTTCATTTCCATGGTGGTGCGGACATTCAACAGTCCACAACGTCCTACAGTGTCCCATGTGTGCCAGGATTACCTCACAGTGGGCAGTGCAGTGGCCACACACAGGTGCTCAAGCAACCGCAGACAAGCAACTCCCCCACGTTCAATACAGGAGACCCTCATGCATACCCCGCAGGTCAGTGCAACGTTCTTTAGCTTCCATGTAATGCAGAAGACCCATCAGAGTGCCTCTGATAAACACCGGACAACTAACTGGACCTTAGAGGACTGGCAATGTGTGGTGTGGGGCAGATGAATCACAATACCAGTTGATTTGGGCTCATGGGAGGGTCCATGTGTAGCACGGACCCAATGAAGACATGGACCGCAGTTGTCGACAAGGCACTGTGTAGGCTGGTGGTGGTTCCATACTGTTGTGGGGTGTGTCACTGGAGAACAATGGGTTATCATTGACCGGTGCCTCCAACCATTCACTGCTTGGTAAACATATGCAGCCCTTCATGGACTTCATGTACCTCAACAATGATGGGATGTTCCAGCAGGCTAATGCTCCGCACCATCGGGCCCACACGGGCACACGGTGTTCAACCTCACTCACAAGATAACACCTCACAACTTGTACAGGTGTGGGCATTCCCGAGCCGTCCCCAGAGGAACACCCCTTCATAATCAGTCTACACGCTGCTGTCCCATGACTGTTGGTATGTCAGTGGTTGAAGCTTGCTGCTTGTTGCTTGGATGAGAATGGCTGTAATGGTTGGTTTATGTTTACAGAGGGAGATCAAAGACAGATTTCAGATAAATAGAGGTTCTAGGTAACTAGTCAGAGTATCCATGTTTTATTTGTAGCACATTATTTTAGATTTCACCAAAATGTAAGTGTATAACAATCAAAACATATAGGCTAGTTACAACAGCTGCACCCAGAAGGAGGTGTGGGAGTGCGGTGGTGTTGGGAAGGAAGATAAAGGTCACCAGGATCAATAACTGATGATACATATAGACTGATATGATCAATATTTACTGAGCTACACATACAGAAGTCTGTCTCTCAGTATGGGGTCGGGCCGCTGTGTTTGCTAACCCAACATCCCAGACGTCTCGGTATGGAGCTGTAGAGGTTCCTAATGGTGTCCTGTGATAATCCATCCCATGCAGCGTGAATGTCCTCACATAGTTCCTGCAGATGGTGCGGTAGGGGTGGAGGTGGAGTGACACCAGGCCTTCGGGACATGTGACAACAAACCGTTCATCTTGGTGCTGACCACGGTGCCTCCACACACGGATTCGTTGGGCGTCTCCACCAAGACTAAAGCGAGCCTCGTCACTGAAGATGACCCGCTGCCAT
>JAMWET010000454.1:347500-390000 GCA_024036415.1 Prochilodus magdalenae
ATGTATATGTATATATACATTTATATATACAGTTATATGCATATATATATATACATATATTTAAATACATTCAGTTACATGTAGTCACAGATACACCCAGTATCTATAAGTAAATGTATATATGTATATAACTGTCTGTAAAGCAGTTTGAGCTGCAGCTGCAAACGCTATTAAATGTGTTCTATAAACAAAAAATGATATTTAATATATGTATATATAAGTGTCCTTAATAACTGTGTAGTTACACATTAATAATGCATGTATAAACCATGTAACTACTGCTGTTATAGTCACTGTTACAGATTGAGCACTGTATAACAACTAATGTATGTAGGGAAAAGCATTCCATACACTACCATAACCAGATTATAACACCAGATTATGATAATGACATATAGCCCTTATAACAGCAGATTATAACACCCTTTATACAGGTTTAATTACATAAGGGAACATGTGTAATACCGTGAGTGAAGTACCTCTGTAGACCATTCTTATTGTGTAGCTCTGCAGTCATTAGAGACCCTTAGAGACATGCAGTGGGACTGGTGAACCACGGTGGAAACCGCTAACACCGTTGTTAGAACGTTGAGAGCTGTTATGCTTTGCAGGCTAGTTAATGCACTGGATCTCTAGGTGGGATCGAAAGCTGTCTGCATCTTTCGGATTGCATGGCATACCAGTCCAGACTGCTCTAAGGTTGTCTGTTGTGTGGTAACACTAGAGTAGGCTGCCTCTTGGCCACATACCAGGTCCCCCCTTTAGAGCTGAAAATATCAGGGCCTTTCTCTGAGTGGGAATTCCCCCTCGTGTTAAAAACACAGTGAACGCTTCCCCCAGTGCCACCAAAAACGCCTCACGGACAAAAGCGTCATGTGTAGGTGAGTGTGCGAGAGCTCGCTCCGTATATGAATCTGTATATATATGTATATATATGCATGTTAATGTTGCTGGTTGTAGCTTTGTGTTTTGTGCATATGCATTGCTGTTTGCTTGCCTTGGAGGGAGTATGAAATAGCCTGTGCTGGGTGTTGAGGCAGGCTGAACGCAGCTGCTTTGCACTGTTCTGTTCTTGTGAAGCTCCTGTTGGGCTGCAGAACTGCGTTCAGAGCCGCAGGGCTGTTAAATAGAAAGAGTTGGGCTTGAGTGCATTGAAGAAGCTTGACGAGCTGCTCTATCTATTTCTAATCTACCACAGGACTTTAATTGCTGGGGTTTATTTCTGTCTCTGAGCGTTCACTACACGTTACCAACACCGAGCTAGTGCTTTTACACTACAGTGTTTGCAGTGGTCTACTTCTATAGGCATATTAATGTTCAGCTGTGCCTCTTTTTAAGCCTCAGTAGAGTCAATACATATAATGTTCATTGAGCTTAAAGGGGACATTTCCTATATTTGTATTATACTCTGCATAAGTTCATCAGTGAAGTCTGAACAGGGTAATTCAGAGTGGTCTGGTATGAAGTAGCTCATTTTAGAGAAACTTACTGTCTCAGACGTTATTTACAGTGGTGGTGAATGGAACCAGGGGGCACTATGTCGACAACCCTAGTATAGCCACTTTATATACTATATATTACATATAACTCTCTAGTGAGCCTACACTGGAGCTTTTCTATGTGAAATAGTTGAGAAATCTTGTGGTGATGGGAACCAGGGGTCACCATGTCGACCAGACAGTAAACACAGCCGACCTTCAGATTTCTTTAAGAAATGTTTATAATGGTGAAATAGTGGTAAATGGGGCTTCACAGGATGGTCGCATGAATTCCACATGTGAATAAACAAGTGTACACTGTAAAAAAAACAAAAGTTGGTTTAAATTAAAGAGTTTTTGGAAAATTTTGGGGTAATTGAAATTCAAATAGTAAGTTAACAGAGCTGGAATTAGTGTTTCATGTACAGAAATGTTTTATTTCAAGTTTAAATAATAAGTATCAAGGCAGTCTGGACATTGTTTGTTTGTTTGTTTTAAAGTGTAGTTTTGCACACTTAACATGCAGGGAAAAAATGTTAACAGCATTTTCAAGTGTAAAAAGATGTATTTAGAAAGTGTTAATATGGGGGAAAAGACGTTAGGTAAGGCTTATGAAAACATGTTTACCTGTGATTAAACAAAAAAAATTATAACATGAAAATAAGATAAGATAAAATAAGATAAGCTTTTATGTAATTTGAAAAATAACAGAAATACATGTGATCGATTGTGAAATCATGTGAATAGCTATTTGAGGACCCATGAAAATGTATTACCATGGTAAAAATGCAGGATTATTTACAAAACCATATTAAAAATACACATGGTTTTTAAAGAAACATGTGATAACTTAAAAGATAATGTTCACATGTGATCACTTGTGAAATGGTGTTTATACTGGATGTGAAAAACTATCCAGTATATAAAAAAGTGTTTTCTTGTTAGAGTGTGGTTACAAGTGAAAACAAGAGGTTAAATTCATGTGAAAGAAACATGGTTACTTCTGGTTACACGTTCACATGTTAAGAAAATGTGTGATAACTTGAAAGAACGTGTTCACATGAGATCCCTTGTGAAATAGTGTTTATATTTGAAAACCATGTAAGTACATGAAAATGTGTCAGTGTAAACAAAATGTGTGATCACTCTGAAAAATGTGGTTTCTTGTGTGTTCACAAGTGAAAAAGTGATTAGTATCTTGTGAAAATATGCAAAATAATGTAGGATGACTTGTGAAATTGTGTTGACACAGAAAAAAAATGTGGTTACATGTAAAAACCATGTGATAGAATGTGTTCACATGTGATCACTTGTGAAAATGGGTTCATAAAAAACGTGATCACTTGTGTAAACATGTTTGTAAAAAAAACGTGATCACTTGTGAAAATGTGTTCGTAAAAAAATGTGATCACTTCTGAAAATGTGTTCACAAATACATGTGATCACTTGTGAAAAATTTGTTCGTAAAAAACGTGATCACTTGTGAAAACGTTCACACAGAAAACAGAAAAAAAGAAATATGGTTACATGGGGAAAACCATGTGATAAAAGAATGTGTTCACATGTGATCACTTGTGATATGGTGTGAATATATGAAAAACCCATGTGAGTATCTGTGATCACTAGTGAAAACGCGTTCACAAACACGTGATCACTTGTGAAAATGGGTTCATAAAAAACGTAATCACTTGTAAAAACGTGTTCACAAAAACCCGCTATCACTTGTGAAAATGTTTGTAAAAAACACGTGATCACTTGTGAAAATTTAGTTCGTAAAAAACGCGATCACTTGTGAAAATTTTGTTAATAAAAAACGCGATCACTTGTGAAAATTTTGTTCGTAAAAAACGTGATCACTTGTAAAAACGTTCACACAGAAAACAAATTTGCTTTCTAGTGGAAGTGTGTTCACGTGTGTCAAGAACGTTTAGTGACTTGTGAATTTAATGTGAGTTTAGTGACTTGTGAGTTTAGTGACTTGTGACTATGTGGGATGACTTGTGAAAACGTGTTCACAAAAGCATGATCACCTGTGAAAATGTGTTTACAAAAACGTGATCACTTGTGAAAATGTTTACATAAAAAACGTGATCATTTGTGTAAACGTTCGTAAAAAATATGTGATCGCTAGTGAAATGTCTTCACAAAAAATGTGATCACGTGTGAAAATGTGTTCGTAAAACATTATCGCTTGTGAAAATGTGTTCATAAAAAAACGTGATCACTTGTGAAAATGTTTTCACAAAAGCGTGATCACTTGTAAAAAAACGTGTTTACAAAAACACATGATCACTTGTGAAAACGTTTGTAAAAAATATGTGATCACTTGTGAAAACGTGTTCACAAATAAATGTGTACATGAAAAACATGTGACCATTTGTGTAAAGTCTTCACAAAAAATGTGATCACTTGTGAAAATGTGTTCGTAAAAAATATGTGATCACTTGTGAAAAGTCTTCATAAAAAACACGACCACTTGTGAAAATTTTGTTTGTAATAACATGTGATCACTTGTGAAGTCTTCACAAAAAATGTGATCGCTTGTGAAAATGTGTTCGTAAAAAAAAAAAACGTGATCACTTGTGAAAATGTTTTCACAAAAGCGTGATCACTTGTAAAAAACGTTTACAAAAATACATGATCACTTGTGAAAACGTTTGTAAAAAATATGTGATCTCTTGTGAAAACATGTTCACAAATACATGTGATCGCTTGTGAAAATTCTTCATAAAAAACTTGATCACTTGTGAAAACGTTTGTAAAAAATACATGTGATCACTTGTGAAAAGTCTTCATCAAAAATGATCACGTGTGAAAATTTGGTTTGTAAAAAACGTGATCACTTGTGAAAATGTGTACATAAAAAATGTGATCACTTGTGAAAACATGTTCACAAATACATGTGATCACTTGTGAAAAGTCTTCACAAAACGTGATCACTTGTGAAAACGTTCACACAGAAAACAAATTTGCTTTCTAGTGGAAGTGTGTTCACGTGTGACAAGAACGTTTAGTGACTTGTGAATTTAAGCGAGGCTACGTGGGATGACTTGTGAAACCGTGTTCACATGCGACTGAAATAAAGCTTGATTGCGTGTGAAAGTGCTGTTCCCTTAATGAAAATCCTCTAGATTACTTATGAAAACGTGTTCACGTGTGAAAACAGCACTCGTGATTTCTTTTGAAAGTGTGTTCACGTGTGAAACCATGTTCACACTCATCCGTGTTGTTTTCACACTGAAACACGTGTGACTTTTCTGTAAAAGTAGATTTTTATAAATCCTCGAAAATCCAGATTCAAAATTCCCCTCAGACTCTCTGACATAAGGGAACATATTCAGAACCATTTGATGTAATGACTTACTGTGTGGGAGCTATTAGAAGTGGACGTCTGGTTCCATTCACCACCACTGTGAACGGTTTGACTCACTAAGTTGCTCTAGAATGAAAGGCGTTTCACACCCGGCCACTCTGAATGACTCTGTTTACATCTCAACCGTTTAATTATGCAGACGTTTAGTAAACACAGGGAATCCCCCGCCTCTAATGCAACTATGCCACACATTTCCTTTTAAACAAATAGAGTCGAGTCAGCACGTACGGACTTTGCTACCTCGGCATTATACGCAATTGCAATTAACCTCAGCAATGTCTCAGTTTGTTGGCCAGACGGCTCCCGCCGGGTTCATGCCAATGGAGCAGAATTCATATTACGGCATGGCTGCATAAACCGGGACTCTGAAACCACAGCCGTTGTCTGATTTTCACAAGATGTCACTATTTATTTCCTCACTTCTCAGAAGTGGGTTAGCAAAGAAGGCATGGCCGTCATCGAAACGCCACTGGAGACCTTATGAAAGCATACTGAGGCACATTGACATTATTGAGATGTTAGAGTCAGATGACTTCTACAGCCTCAGCCCGCCTCCCCACGTAGGCCTCGTCGCACTGTAATAACTTTATTACATTACTGAGTTAGATATCAGTCGCATTTGACACAGTGCAGTCTTCCCACATGACCATTTTCCCAACTCCAGAAGCGTTTAACTGCTCGGTCATTAAGACGGAGACACACTCATCATCGAAAGAATAGCTCCACCTTAGCTGCACCCAGGAAGAATGAAACTTCCATTGGGATCGCTGCACCTGTCTGACACAGCGGCCATGTTTGAGGACATTCAGTGAGCAGTGGTGTCCTCCATCATTAGCAGACGACTGCACTACACAGGACTACATGCACACAGACCGTCACAGTCTGAAGGAAGGAACAGTGTTGGTGATGGATGAAGGCATGAAGGAATGAAGGATCAGTGTTGGTGATGAATGAAGGGATGAAGGATCAGTGTTGGTGATGAATGAAGGGATGAAGGGATGAAGGAACAGTGTTGGTGATGAATGAAGGAATGAAGGGATGAAGGAACAGTGTTGGTGATGGATGAAGGCATGAAGGAATGAAGGATCAGTGTTGGTGATGAATGAAGGGATGAAGGGATGAAGGAACAGTGTTGGTGATGGATGAAGGCATGAAGGAATGAAGGATCAGTGTTGGTGATGAATGAAGGGATGAAGGGATAAAGGAACAGTGTTGGTGATGAATGAAGGAATGAAGGAATGAAGGATCAGTGTTGGTGATGAATGAAAGGATGAAGGGATGAAGGAACAGTGTTGGTGATGGATGAAGGAATGAAGGAACCGTGTTGGTAATGGATGAAGGAATGAAGGAACAGTGTTGGTGATGAATGAAGGAATGAAGGAACAGTGTTGGTGATGAATGAAGGGATGAAGGGATGAAGGAACAGTGTTGGTGATGAATGAAGGAATGAAGGATCAGTGTTGGTGATGAATGAAGGGATGAAGGGATGAAGGAACAGTGTTGGTGATGAATGAAGGGATGAAGGGATGAAGGAACAGTGTTGGTGATGAATGAAGGAATGAAGGAACAGTGTTGGTGATGAATGAAGGGATGAAAGGATGAAGGAACAGTGTTGGTGATGAATGAAGGAATGAAGGTTCAGTGTTGGTGATGAATGAAGGGATGAAGGGATGAAGGAACAGTGTTGGTGATGAATGAAGGGATGAAGGGATGAAGGAACAGTGTTGGTGATGAATGAAGGGATGAAGGGATGAAGGATCAGTGTTGGTGATGAATGAAGGGATGAAGGAACAGTGTTGGTGATGAATGAAGGGATGAAGGGATGAAGGATCAGTGTTGGTGATGAATGAAGGGATGAAGGGATGAAGGAACAGTGTTGGTGATGGATAAAGGAATGAAGGAATGAAAGAACTATTGGTGATGGATGAAGGAATGAAGGTACAGTGTTGGTGATGGATAAGGGAATTAAGGAATGAAAGAACTGTTGGTGATGGATGAAGGAATGAAGGAACAGTGTTGGTGATGGATGAAGGAATGAAGGGATGAAGGAATGAAGGGATGACAGGCAGCTACAGTCAGGAGGTCCAGCTTGCTAGCTGTTGGTTAAGCTGGTTAGCTTTAGCTGAGCCAGTGACTGCAGCCTTGTTATTGGTTAGGATTGGTTAGTAAGCGTAGGAAGAGTCACGGAGCAGCTATGGCTCAGACCTGGGAGGAGCTCTGAACAGCTGGAGAACATCTCCATGTCTTTAAGCTAACACTCACAGCTGTGTGTGTCTGGCTTTCTCCCGGGTGCTCTGGTCACGCCTCCCACGTGTCTTCTAGCGAGGTCACAAATCCTGCGTTTATCCTGGTGATGTACACGCTTACGTCACTCCTGAATTTCTTGGGAGCAGAGCTTCTGGTGTTGGCCAATACTGACGAGCTCATAGTCGTTACTAACAGACATGACTTCATCCCTCTTATCTGCTTCATTCAGGAAACTGTACATTTCCCAACAGACACCAACATCCCACTTTCTAAATAACGAAACCCAGGACTGACTGGTAACATGAAACCGCACCATCAGAAGGGATGTCTGTTTTCCACACGGGACTATCTATCTATCTATCTATCTATCTATCTATCTATCTATCTATCTATCTATCTATCTATCTATCTATCTATCTATCTATACAGTATCTATCTATCTATCTATCTATCTATACAGTATCTATCTATCTATCTATCTATCTATCTATCTATACAGTATCTATCTATCTATCTATCTATCTATCTATCTATCTATCTATCTATCTATCTATCTATCTATCTATACAGTATCTATCTATCTATCTATCTATCTATCTATCTATCTATCTATCTATCTATCTATACAGTATCTATCTATCTATCTATACAGTATCTATCTATCTATCTATCTATCTATACAGTATCTATCTATCTATCTATCTATCTATACAGTATCTATCTATCTATCTATACAGTATCTATCTATCTATCTATCTATCTATCCATCTATCTATCTATCTATCTATCTATCTATCTATCTATCTATCTATCTATCTATACAGTATCTATCTATCTATCTATCTATCTATCTATCTATCTATCTATCTATCTATCTATCTATCTATCTATCTATACAGTATCTATCTATCTATCTATCTATCTATACAGTATCTATCTATCTATCTATCTATCTATCTATCTATCTATCTATCTATCTATCTATCTATCTATCTATCTATCTATCTATCTATCTATCTATACAGTATCTATCTATCTATCTATCTATCTATCTATCTATCTATCTATCTATCTATCTATCTATCTATCTATCTATCTATCTATCTATCTATCTATCTATCTATCTATCTATCTATCTATCTATACAGTATCTATCTATCTATCTATACAGTATCTATCTATCTATCTATCTATACAGTATCTATCTATCTATCTATCTATCTATCTATCTATCTATCTATCTATCTATACAGTATCTATCTATCTATCTATCTATCTATCTATCTATCTATCTATCTATCTATCTATCTATCTATCTATCTACCCTGCACTGTAGCACCTCTTCTCGATCTATGGAACAAGGTGACTCATGTTTTGCCCTGTGAGCTCATTATTGAGGTACATTACATGGCGATATTGTACCAGTTAAAAACGTCAGGTATTAATAATCTGTGGTGTAAATGCAAAGTGCCGTTTTTGTCACTGTGTGAGCCGGTCTGTTGCTTAGTAATCCAGAGTTGTGCTGCAGTAAAAATGATGATGAAGTGAGATTACCAGAAACTTGATCTCAGGAGATGAAACAGATATTGACATAATTTGCAGATGCAGAAAAGTAATAAATCACAACATATGTTACTGCACTTCTCAGCATCTCTCATCGTTTTAAATGGCTATAATATGTGTGTATATATTTATTTAATTAAACTAATTAATTTATTTATTAATTATTATATTTCTCTATGAATTACAGTCGTTATATATCAGCATATAAAATGGTCAAAATGATAGTACTTCTGTAAATGTGACTCCCACTGGAACTCCTGTCTCCTATCTGTTCCTGCTTATCAAATCTCATATTGCATATTCATATTTTAAAGTTATGTATAAATGCATGCTTTCTGTGGGTGCTGTTTTGCCTTCTCTCTTTATGTACGTATTATATATCCATAACTGTTTCATTTCTTGACTTCCCATGAGTGAGCTTTTGAAGGCATTGAACTCTTCAGACGTCTGGTTACCATCATCACTGCTGTGACCATTTCTTATTAGACGTTAAACCACTCAAACCTCTCTGAGTGAATATTTTTAACATCTCATCAGCTGAATTATAAAGAATAGCATATGGAAAATAATGCGGGACTTTTTGCCCCACCTCAACCACTGTCCTCACCACACTGCTTCTGTCTCGCAGTCCTTCGCGGGGATCTGTCCCCTATGCTGGTTCGCCTCTGAGTTCGCTACTTCCCGCCAGTCTGCTAGGGTCTGCTACAAACCGCCTCTACCCTTCTTGGAAGGCTTTCTGCTAGATATAGGAACACTGCTGTGATCATTTGATTGTATTCAGCCACATAAGCATCAGTGAGGTCAGGTACCAATGTTGAATGATCAGTTTGGGACCACTCCAGGTCATCCCTAAGGTTCATCACTTCAGAGAGCCCAATGTGGAGGATCTTTGGCCTGCTCCAGCTCACTGTTCCTCGACCCTGGTCCTGCAGATCATTTAGTGCTTTCCTTGCTTCCAACACGTCTGTGATGAGTTGATTGTATTCAGCCACAAGAGCCTCAGAGAGGTTCCACTGCTCCACAGGCCAATGCTAGGGATCTTTAGCCCCTGCCAGTTCACTGTTGCTCAATCCTGGCCATGGGGACACCCTATCATCCCTTTTTTAGGGTCTCCCTTGCTTTCCGCACACCTTTATCCAACTAATTAGCTCATCGTTGGGTTAAAGTGTATGCGTTAAGACAGGTAAGGCCCTAAATATGGCAGGCCATTTCCCTCCAGTCCACTCGGGCCAGCCCACTTCTGACACCAGGTACAGAGCTCTTGGAAGGCTTATGCTTGAAAGAATGCTGTGACGTTTTTGATTGTATTTAGCCACATGAGCATCAGTGAGGTCGGCTACTGATGTTGAACGTTCAGTTCTGGACCACTCCAGCTCATCTCACAGGTGCTAGCTGAAGTTTCATCACTTCAGAGCACACTTAAGTGCGTTCAACTGCTCCACAGCCCAATGTTGGGGTCCAACTAATAAAATAACTAACCTGGATCCAACTAATCAGCTCCTATGTCAGTTTAAGTGTCTGTGTTATGGCAGGGAAAGCTCTAAAATGTGCGATGGAGTGGGGTTGTACAAATGCCGTCTGGTTACACGTGGACACGTAACGTCGCTTTAATGCGGCCCTGTCGCTTTAAGAAACACAGACGGTCGCCATTAGTCCGCCGCCCCCCAAACTTGTCTCACTATTGGTCCACTGCCATGGCAATCAAAGTTCCGCCCTGCCTACTGCAGCTTCTCATTGGCCCACTCCTCCACCTACCGCAGCATCTCATTGGTCCCCCGCGCTGTCAGTAACAGCTGTTTACATCAGCGTTGTTAGGTGGAATTTCCCCGGTTACGCCGCGTTTCGGCCGATAGCATCGGACCCGAGGCTCGTCGCGGCTGCTTCCGACACACGGCGACAGCAGGTCAGCAAAAAAAGAGGCCTTTTACAGCTCCGGCGCTTCTCCAACTCGTCTGTGAACAGAAAGAGCGGTAACAAGGCGCCGCGGCGGCGCTTTAATAACTTAGCGGGCTAGCTAGCCTAGCCTCGTTAGCGTAAACAGAGCACCTGCCGTTAGCCGAGCGCTAATGCTAATCTACTATTTACTCTTAACGCTGAGGGACCCGTCAGGTGTCTACTGCTGCTGCTGGGCTCAATTCGGTCTCTTTGTGGTAAAGATGCGGGTGGAAATGAGTCTTATTCGGTGTGGAAATGTATTGTTGTTGGGGTTACTGTCAAATAATAGGACGAGGATGAAGTTGGCTACCTTTTCGCCAGCTGCTTGTCCGAATTCCCCCGTTCCACCTTAAATGGTTCAGCATTTCCAATGGAACCGCTGCACCATTTAAGGTGGAACGGCGGAATTCGGATAAGGCGCTTCGTAATAATAGGCTAGCTTGGTGGCTGGCTGACTCTTAGCTTACAGTAGCTGGCTTAGAGAAGGACAATAGCCCAATTTTGTGTTTCGTTAGCAGCCTCTTTGTCTTAGTGAAGTCTTTATCTTCTCCATCATCACGGAAAGGAAAGTGAAACGGTAGGCTTACTGTTCAGACCTGAGTGTGATGAGGGGGTGCCTTGAAAGCAGCAGCAGCAGTAGGCTAACTGCACGGCTTGAGCATGACTGTCTGCCTTGAGTGGGAGTGGGAGCTGAAGAGGGGAGACATCATGAGAATACATGTGGTCCACGTTTTGAATGAGGAAGGCTTAGGATGTATGATCATGTGGAGTGACTGTTTCCATCTTTCCAATTGTGTGAGTGTGTGTGCTGCTGCTGTCTGGTTGAACATCTAGATAAGGCATAATGAGGTAGATAAGCTGTCAGCGCCTGTGTTTTTATTGTGGTGTCAGAGACGAACATTCAAATGGCCGTGGCTTAAAATAGCCAAAACAGAAATCCCCAACCTAGGATTATTCAAATGGCTCTTTTTTTTTTCTTCTTCGTAATTGTAAATGAACTGGCGTGCGTCAAAACCTGTGGGGTCACATGCCATGAAGTTGCTCTTTGTTGTCTTCCCTTTTATTTTTTTTTCAGCCCCCTGTTTTCTCTACCCCCCTCTTTTCTTCTTTACATATAAATGGTTGTGGCTATGACTGTCCTCCCGATGAGCTGCTGATGATCTGATTCAGGCTTGTGTCTCGGTGCAGGGAAGCATGGTAAGCGAGTAGGCGGATAATGGATGGAAAGGGCCCGTATCGCATCTATGACCCAGGTGGGAGCGAGAGTCAGGCCAAAGAGGAGGCCAGCAGCTATCGGCAGCTCCTGGAGGAGAACAGTGTCCTGAGAGAGCGTATGAAAGGCCTGAAGAGCCTGGGTGAGTCCCGTCGTTTCTGTGGATATAGTAGGCATTCGGTTCCGGTCCCTGCAGGGACGCTGTAGTGCGGAGGGTAGGTTTTCCATGAAAGCCCTGTTCAGCCATTTATCTGATTTCCCGAAGTACTTGACGGGAATACTGCAGTGTAGTCTCTGTCGGCTACGTCCATATTATTTGGTTATGTCCTGCGGATGGCAATTTGTTCCATATAGGGCTAGATGAGTCGGGTTTCCTATGAGGAGTGTGGTTCTCAAATGGCAAGTCAGTCATTAATTAGAAAATTAGTCATATACTAATGTGTTTTCAATGGAGGACATTTAGTCTAATGGGTCAGAGCTTGTGGATACATATGTGATGTCACAGCCATGGCTGGTAGGCATGGCTAGCACTATGTGTTTGAGCCTCACGCTGGAAAGAGTGGATATTCTGGTCCTCTTAAAACAGGACTAGATATTAACGCATTCAAATCACAGTCACAATATCAGTCTAGCCGTTGGATATTCTCCCCAGATGGTTCACCTCTGATTCGACCTATGACTCGATAACGTAATCATGATAGGAGCTAATGGACAAGTCCCGTTCTTCTGGGCAGGTAAATGATTGTCCTACATGATCTCATTCTGTGGATGTGGTGGATCATAAAAAACAATAACCTGAGCACACTAGAGGATTCCTCCAAGAAGCTGAAGAGGGCGTGTTTCTTCATGGTCACCTGAAGCGTAAGGCGTGTCATCCTTTGGTCCACCTTCCCCCTGGAGAGTCATCACAACAAACCAGTCGTGCTAGAAAACTTTCGGAGGAGTGAGCTTTCACTTTAGCGTTTGGAATAGTCTCAGCTGGTTGCCAGTGTTGGGCTGAGCATGTGCTGCTGAAAGATGTGATTGGACTGGTTTTACCGAGGGGTCAGAATGCAGCTTTTCCTGATTGGCTTTGTTTGGCGTAACTCCCTGACTCACTGACGAGAATCAAGCGCAACGTCACTGTGACTGCCGGCATGTGACCAGCGTTAGATGTTCACTCAGGTCATTGGCATCCACCAATTCCTGTGTATATCTTGGGTTCTCCCTGACAGGAGACCTGCTGGAGGAGTCCCAGACGGAGGCATCTAAGCTTCGGAAGCGAGTGGAGGAGTTGGTCCGGGATAATGAAGCTCTGAAGTCATCCACCTCCAGCTTTGCCTCCAATGTTTGTATGGGAGCACCTGTTCAGGCGGACACACAAGGTATGCTTTATATAAGGATGCTGTATCTTGATATCTGCCTATCTCTCTCTCTCTCTCGCTCTCTCGCTCTCTCTCTCGCTCTCTCTCTCTCTCGCTCTCTCTCTCTCGCTCTCTCGCTCTCTCTCTCTCTCGCTCTCTCTCTCTCTCTCTCTCCCCGTATCTCTTTCTTTCTCTCTCTCTCACGAAGTCTAACAATTACAGCATTTGACTAGATTAGATACATAGATACATTTGACTAGATTTAGACACCGCCAATATGGAGTGCCTGAATGTGCCCTATGTTGATTATGAATATGCTGTTGTTGCCATTGTCAGCTTATTGGAACTGTCAGTATTATCAGTATTGCTATCAATATTTGAGACTAGATACTTTTTTTAAAATTGTATTTTATTTTTTAAATTAATTCCGCCCCCCTCTAGAATTTGTCCCACTCCCGCAGCCTTGTACAAGGGCAAATGAACCCCATATTTGAAATTATTTGTGGCTGGAAATGACTGCCATATGTCAGGCCTGCCTTTAGTCAGCCTATACCTGCGCATGCACTGGGTTGGTTACCTGCCCGCTCACGAGATATTGTTATGGGAACCGCGATACAGATTTCTGTTTGAGACACAAGACAGGTGTGTCTTCAGATGATCTGTTATACATACGCATTTTAACCATGCAAAGTATGAAAGCATAGGAAACGGCTTTTCCGTGATGCTCCATACGAGTACTCATGTATTTCCATTGACAAACCACCATGCTGCTCTTCATAACAGATCTTGAGACAGTACATGGCCAGCAGCGGTATACAGCAGTGCACACGCTGGGATGGTGACAGTGGTATTCCTGCCTTCGTGTGGGTTGACGTGTGAGCCACTCCTTTGCCCTAAACGTGTTTTGAACATGGGCTATTGTTTCCACTATTGTGTACCTGTGTTTTGTTATACAGTATGTCTGGAATTTGGAAATCTGGTCTTCAGTTTCCAAAACAAAGTCTATTATGTAGCTTCCGAGCTCAAAAGTTGAGAAAATCCAACGGAATGCTGACAGTGGCTGTAGAAAATTCTCTCATGGCTCGCTATTCTGGCACACTACTTTCGGGGGTCGAACCTCCAGCCAGAAAAAGTCCAGTACGTTTTGTATTAGCATGGCAGTGTGTCGTAATGACAGCTGCACGCGTGATGGTTTATGCGGGTCGCTCTGCTCTTTCAGGTCATGGGAAGCTTCTCAGTCACCCCGCATCCGTCAGAGCCGAACCCCGTGAGTGTATGAGTGGGAAAACGGTTCAGCCAGAAGCTACTGTGAGTACGCAACATATGAATCCACGCACCGTTATCACGTCCATCCTGTGCGCTGCCATAGCACTGTATTATGCAAGCGTGGGTTCTCTCATGTGAATTGCTTGGCAGTGTCAAGACAGCAAACATCCTTTTCGAGCAGATATGCTTGACCCCGAGGGAATGGTGTTGTAATCCTGTGCATTCTTGTGTGTTGAAGGAGCCCTCATCGCAGTTTGAGCTGGTGAACATGGAGGACAAGACCGCCACAGAAACTCAAACGGTGAGATTTGGGGATGTGCGGAAAGTCTGGGTGGTTAAAGGCTTGTGAAAAGGGATGTTCGTTCGGCGCTCTTTCAAAAGGAAAAGGCCTGCTCGCTTCCCGGCTCTGCGGCCCTGTGGCTCTCCCGGAGCTTTTCCCTGTGTGCTACTTCTCAGCTGCTGGTAGTGACTCAGTGGGTTTGTAGGGCAGCAGAGTCAGCTGTGACTCAGGAGGGAAACTCCAGGATTTACTTAAAGCAGGAAGACACTTGCAATCACAGGAATTTCTCTTTTGGACACATTTGAGAGGGAAAACGTGTGTTTATGCAATTGCCTTGTGTTTTAGGGGCATATGGTAAACATTTAGACTAATACTTTTTGGAGGAATGTATAAAATGAAAGTTTAATACTTTTCTCCCGGAAAACATAATAACTGTGATAATTTATATTATTTAACGATTTAAAAGTATTTATAATCATAACATTTTAAGTATTTTATTAAAAAAAAGCTGTTTTAAAAATGAATTAATTTTATAACAATTTATTTTATACAATTTTGTTATTTTATTTTGTTATTATATTTAAAAACACAAATACTGTAAAAAAAAAAAAAAATTACACCAAAAGTTAAAACAAGAAAATAAAATAAATTAAAAACAGAAAGGTCAAGAAATTCTGTCAGTATGTTTTTGAGGAAGTACAGGAGAAGAGATTTATTGATTAGAATCTGAGATAAATACCATGAAATAATGGAAATATATAAATATAGTAATAGCATTTGAATAGCTTGGCAGAATGGTAGTAAAAACACCCAGTTGCGTCTCAGGTTATCAGATATGTAGTTACTGCTGATAGTTTCATCAAAAGAAACATCACCCAGTATCGGCTTCCTCTGTGCTGGCATATGTGTGATATTTAATTGGAATTCTTTGGCATTTAAATCTCATCAGTTTCCATTGTAAGATGAAATGTTATGATGATGTATGTGGAGGAACTTGATTTTTGGAAAAGGTTGAAGGAGACACGGGTGTGAGATGTTGACCTGTGTGTGTGTCTGTTGGTATGTAGGGTGGAGGTTTGCCCTTGCCACAGGAAAATACAGAACTGGCCAGTCAGTTGCAGCGACTGGAGAGTTCCTTCAGTGTGTTTGCGGAGGAGTCCAACCCTAACCAGCTCCTGGCGCACCTGGGCCGCATGGCTGTGGAGTTCCATCACTTGTCCTCCAAGGTGCAGAAGAATGAGCAGAGAACCTCACTGCTGCAGGTAAGACTGGTTTACATTACACCAGTTCTGCCCCGATTACACGGGTGAGAAGATTTTTAGATTTATTATTTTTGGTGTTGGAATGGAAGATGAAGTGTTGGCTTAAAGGTCTCTCTGTATCTTCTGTGAAGTGATATCAGTGTATATTAGTCTGTTTTAAATAATACCACTGTAAAATCTGTAACGAAAAGCAGAAAAAAACAAAAAAACAGTCAGAAATCTGTAAATCAGTCATTAAATTTGAGGTATTTTTGTCTGGTTTGTTTCCAGTGTTTATGGAAGTGTTAACTACTGGTCCAGATTTGAAATTTTAATCTAGTATGAACCTGAAGTGTGTGTTTGTACTGTTCATAGTCTGACAGTAATAACTGTGGAGTGATTATAATCCGGTATGAATCTGCAGCGTGTGTAGTGTTTACAGTCTGACGGTAATAACTGGAGTGATTATAATCCGGTATGAATCTGCAGCGTGTGTAGTGTTTACAGTCTGACGGTAATAACTGTGGAGTGATTATAATCCGGTATGAATCTGCAGCGTGTGTAGTGTTTACAGTCTGACGGTAATAACTGTGGAGTGATTATAATCCAGTATGAATCTGCAGCGTGTGTAGTGTTTACAGTCTGACAGTAATAACTGTGGAGAGATTATAATCCAGTATGAATCTGCAGCGTGTGTAGTGTTTACAGTCTGACAGTAATAACTGTGGAGAGATTATAATCCAGTATGAATCTGCAGCGTGTGTAGTGTTTACAGTCTGACAGTAATAACTGTGGAGTGATTATAATCCGGTATGAATCTGCAGCGTGTGTAGTGTTTACAGTCTGACAGTAATAACTGTGTATGAATCTGCAGCGTGTGTAGTGTTTGCAGTCTGACAGTAATAACTGTGGAGTGATTATAATCCAGTATGAATCTGCAGCGTGTGTAGTGTTTACAGTCTGACAGTCTGACAGTAATAACTGTGGAGGGATTATAATCCAGTATGAATCTTCAGCGTGTGAAGTGTTTACAGTCTTGACTTTATTAAGTGTGTAGTGTTTATAATCCGGTATTAATCTGATGCTTGTGTCTTTTTTACTGTCTGACAGTAATAACTGTGGAGTGATTATAATCCGGTATGAATCTGCAGCGTGTGTAGTGTTTACAGTCTGACAGTAATAACTGGTGATAATAAATGAATCTGTGTGTAGTGCTCAGTCTAATCAGTAATAAACCAGTGATTGAATCTGAATCTGCAGCGTGTGTAGTGTTTACAGTCTGACGGTAATAACTGTGGAGTGATTATAATCCGGTATGAATCTGCAGCGTGTGTAGTGTTTACAGTCTTGACAGTAATAACTGTGGAGTGATTATAATCCGGTATGAATCTGCAGCGTGTGTAGTGTTTACAGTCTGACGGTAATGAAGGTGGAGTGATTATAAGTTATGTTTACAGTCTTGACAGTAATAACTGTGGAGTGACTATAATCCGGTATGAATCTGCAGCGTGTGTAGTGTTTACAGTCTGACAGTAATAACTGTGGAGTGACTATAATCCGGTATGAATCTGCAGCGTGTGTAGTGTTTACAGTCTGACAGTAATAACTGTGGGGTGACTATAATCCGGTATGAATCTGCAGCGTGTGTAGTGTTTACAGTCTTGACAGTAATAACTGTGGAGTGACTATAATCCGGTATGAATCTGCAGCGTGTGTAGTGTTTACAGTCTTGACAGTAATAACTGTGGGGTGACTATAATCCGGTATGAATCTGCAGCATGTGTAGTGTTTACAGTCTGACGGTAATAACTGTGGAGTGATTATAATCCAGTATGAATCTGCAGCATGTGTAGTGTTTACAGTCTTGACAGTAATAACTGTGGGGTGACTATAATCCGGTATGAATCTGCAGCGTGTGTAGTGTTTACAGTCTTGACAGTAATAACTGTGGGGTGACTATAATCCGGTATGAATCTGCAGCGTGTGTAGTGTTTACAGTCTGACAGTAATAACTGTGGGGTGACTATAATCCGGTATGAATCTGCAGCGTGTGTAGTGTTTACAGTCTGACAGTAATAACTGTGGAGTGAAAGTCTTTCGCCTTTAGTTGGTGGGAGCTCCCTCAGTAATAGCAGTCCTGTTCATGCCGGTGGAATAACCCAGCTGGCTAATAAACACGCCTGTGAGGTGCAGTGCTCGTTATCTAGTATGTGTTTTGACGATACACTAACATTAATGTCCTGGCCAGGACCTTTTGAAATGAGCTATCTGTGGTAATTCAGGGAAATTACGTAGGCACTTTCACACTGTACCAGGTGGCCAATTAGAATAGACCATGGACAACTTTTGGTTAAGCTGGCACATTAACAGGGATGAGTAAAGGAATGTCCAGTAGAGTTTGGTGCTGCTACCGAGCAGTGCTGTGGTGCCAAAGGGCCATGCGATGCTCTTTAGTATGGTGACTGAACTGTTCTTGTAGACGTATTGTAGATGTACAGTGCGTCACATGTTTACGTTTCCTGTCCTTCAGACACTTTGTGAGCAGCTGAGACAGGAAAACAATGAACTTCGGAAAAAAATGGAGGAGGACCTTCAGTATCGGAATCGGGATTTGGAACAGCTGAGGTGAGTTTTGATTTTGGGCTTATGAGGGGTAGACTGTGGGCACTGTTTTGGCATGGCCTTAACCTCAAGAAGTCTAAAATAGTGTTGCCTTACAAAGCTTATTTACATATTTAATGGGATAGCCAAATATTGAGTTTCATTTGCCTTCGGTTTACATTCTGTGTTAATAGAATCTGCATTTCTGGGTTGTCGTAATGCCAAACAAGCTACATCTATAAATCTTGATATACTATGTATAATTACAAACATAGTGTGAACTGAACATTTAGGCTCTGCACTTCACCTTGTCTCACTTCTCCACTTCAGCTTCAATGAGCTACGTGTGTCAACATAGTCATATAACTTCACCAGCTAGTTTTGTTCCAGGTGTCAGTGACAGTGGCTTTTAGGGACTACTGTTACAGTATGAAGTCAGACTGTGATGTGAGGGTTTCCCCTGCACGTGAAGTTGTAAGCATGTGCCATGTAGTGCTTCTCTCCTTTGGGGATGGGTGTGCGTTCCTCCCTCTATAGTAGTGGAAGTGTAGGGTCTTTCCAGCTAGTACCGTGTTCCTGAATGAGTGCATCAATCCTGGAAGTATTTTCTTAGAAGATGACTCTCGGTTTTACTGTGTACTATCAGTCTCATAGCCAGTCCAGCTCAGTGCGGTGATTTCCGTGCTCACGCATGGCTGAAGTTGTCTGTTAATTGCTGGCTTTAGTAAATCACCCATCTGTGTGCTGGAGACGCACCGATACCACGTCTTCCTGTCTGATACCAATACCTCACTGATATCGATACTAATTGTAGCTAACCCAACCAGTCATGGTGTTTATATGGTTCCACTGTTTAAAGATACAGTCATATGCCACGGCCTTAAACAGGCTGTAGTGTGCACTGTTTTAGCTTTGTGGATTTCAGATCATTTGCCACTGATGCAAAGGATTATGGGATATCTGAGGCAACAAAGGATACATCTACAGCCAAACAGATGGAAGCTCAGCAGGCAGCGCTTTATACATACGTTACGGACCCAACCGCTTGCCTTCCTGCGTCAGAACCCTGCGAGATTAGACAGCAGTTATCATGCTTTAGACACAGTCTGAATGTGAAGCACCTTTGGCGCCAGGTAGCAGATGGTACAAAGTCTAGCTATCTATATAGAGAGCGTCACGGAAAAGCAGTAAAAAAAAAAAAGCCAGCTCCGCTTCTTTATAAACTCTACTTGTGTTGATTTAATGGATCTTCAAACGCTGGTCAGTTAGTTTATCAGGTTTATATCAACTAACAAACCCTTAAAGGTTTTAGGTGGAATATCATCTAGTTAGGCTAGTAATGTCAAAACGCCAGTTAATCTGCTTATCTTCAGGACTTTAGATTGACTCCCACCTTCATGTAGCCTACATTTCATGACACGTCATGCCACATGTCTGCTGCTACTGGGTGCAGTAAACTAAGCGTTGACTTGGGTAGCCATAAGATCTCTATGCAACTCTACTATCTCTTATTTATGATGTAAATAATCTTTTAAAAATATTAAAATATCAAATTTGATTGAAATGCCTATCCAGTAGAGTAGCCACATGTAGCCTAACCTAGGCATTGGAACACTGAATAGCTAAGCTAGCTAAGTATGGAACTATAATGTATATAATTATGTGTTAACACTGCTGTATGGTAATATTTGTAAGCAGAGTTTATAGGTATTAAATGATTGAAGTGTAAATGTTAATCTTAATGAGATGTTTAGGAATGACCATCTGGAAAAAGGTTGTTGTTTTTAAAGTGTTATGAAATGGATCTGTTTCAGCTGATGCTTAGGATTTCACTGGTATCCCTACCGAACAGAAACGGTGATGTTGGTTTACAAAGGTTTACAAGCAGCACTGACTGTATGTGTCTGTCAACAGGCAGGAAAACCTGAAGCTGCGGGAGCAGGTAAACGGAAAGCCTGAGGGAGTCCAGAATGAGTCGTCGGACTCCAAAGACGAGGCAGCCAAAGAGGAAGCTGTGAAAGCCAAGCTGGAGGTGGCCATGACTCAGCAGGTATACGCGCACATCCTCAGCATCCTGCTTCAGTCAGGTGACCTCACCTCAGCAGTTCGCCCGCAGGGCGTTAGGAAGTTTTTGACTCGTGTTTGACGTTTATTCCCGTCCCCTCGGGCTGAGGAAAGGAGAGTCTGTTTTGTTTCCTAATAGACGTAATGTTTATTGATTTAAGATCCGGGAAACATTCCCTAAAAAAGCCATAAAGGTAGGTTTCTCATGTGGTGCTTTGTCTCGTGTGTAAGTTTAGAAGACATGATGAGTCAGGCTTATTGTTGCTGAACAAGTTTGGGAATAAAACCATCATGCCTTCTTCCCCAGGATGCTTTTGTACAATAGGTACGGGTGAACAACACAAGCAGTCAGCGAGTTGCAAAGCAGTGACTACAGTTCACCTTTCATTCACCTTTTAAAGTTGATGTGCAGTATCCACATGCTGAACTGGCACAAAGCCAACTAGCTCTGTGAAATGAGGATTGCGGAGACGATTCAGTTTTTCTTATTGAGGAGTTTCTGTCTAGAGGCTGTGGTGTACAAGGGGGATGTGGACAGAAATATGACATTATTTGTCTGGATGGATGGATGTCTGTCTAGATGTCTGTCTGTATGGAGGTATGTCTGTCTGTCTATGGATGTATGGATGTCTTTCTAGATGGATGTCTGTCTGTATGGATGTCTGTCTGTCTGTCTGTCTATGGATGTATGGAGGTACGTCTGTATGTCTATGGATGTATGGATGTCTGTCTATGGATGTATGGATGTATGGATGTCTGTCTATGGATGTATGGATGTCTGTCTGTATGTCTATGTCTATGGATGTCTGTCTGTCTGTCTATGGATGTATGGATGTCTGTCTATGGATGTATGGATGTCTGTCTGTATGGAGGTATGTCTGTCTGTCTATGGAGGTATGTCTGTCTGTCTATGGAGGTATGTCTGTCTGTCTGTATGGAGGTATGTCTGTATGTCTATGGATGTATGGATGTCTGTCTGTATGGAGGTATGTCTGTATGTCTATGGATGTCTGTATGTCTATGGATGTCTGTATGGAGGTATGGATGTCTGTCTGTATGTCTATGGATGTATGTCTATGGATGTATGTCTGTCTGTATGTCTATGGATGGATGTCTGTCTGTATGTAGGTATGTCTGTATGTCTATGGATGGATGTCTGTATGGATGTATGGATGTATGTCTGTATGGATGTATGGATGTCTGTCTGTATGGATGTCTGTCTGTATGGAGGTATGTCTGTATGTCTATGGATGTATGGATGTCTGTCTGTATGGAGGTATGGTAATTTTCCTAATAAATGGACACAATATTTTACTTTATTATTTATTCACTTATTTATTTTTTAATTTTATGATCCCTTGCATCGCTAATAGAAGCTCACCAGACGAATAAAAACGAGTCCCCTGTGGCTGAAACATACCTAATAGTGTGTAACACGTCCACGAGCACCAACAACAGCTGTATTGGACTGGATTGGGCATGGACTGAACAAGTTTCTGGATGTGGGCCACATCAATGTTCAGTCACTCTTGCATCAAAGAATTCCGCAGTTGGGCCAGATTTGGTGGATGCCCTTCCTGGCACAAGTCTGAGGAGATTTCCTGGTAGACTGGGATTTTAGCCACTGCTGGTAGAACCGTATGACCGTTTCTGGCACGCCCAAACACAATCACTGCTTTAGCCAGTCATTAACATCCTGATGTTGTTAGTCTGGTGAGCTTGTATTGTGTATTGTTGGATCGTGTTTAGGCATTGTGATACTGTGTTATTTATATCAGCTACATGACTGCATGTAGCAGTGTACCAATGCCAACTCTACCATGCCGTGAGAGGCTCCCACCGTGGTGAGACCTGACCAAAGGGGGAAGGAAACCACTCACTGCTTGTGGCCATACTTTTCACATGTAGTGTATATATTAGCAGAGTTCCATCCAGTCTTTGTTTGTGCTTGTGTCTTTAGGCCAGCAAAGCTGCAGAGAAAACCCCGTCCAAGACTCTCGACCCGGAGATGTACGAGAAGAAGATCAAGCTGCTGGAGAAGCAGAGGAGAGACGTAAGGGAGCGTTCTGTAGTCTGTTCTCTTGTGGAATTCTTTTTTTTTTTCTTCTTCTTCGTGTGTCTTAATTTGCCTTTCTTCCAGGTGCTGGAGGTGAACAAGCAGTGGGACATTCAGTGGAACTCCATGAAGGCCCAGTTTGAGCAGAAGGTACCGCTGCAGCCTATAAATAACCGATACAATTCTGTGTAATCTTATAAGCTCGTTTTTTGTGGGTCAGATCCAGCCCTGCTCATTCGTTACAGTGACATTTGTAAAGTGATTCACTTTTACTGAGAAACAGAACGTTGCTCAATAGGGAGGCTAGGTTGTGGCCTGCCTGTGTCAGCAGAGGCCGGGCATAGTGACGTATGACTGAATCAGTGAAACGGCTGTGCGTGATCCGTTTGCGGAGGGCCTCGCCGAAGGTTCTGGGGCTGCGTGTCTGCGCTTATGTAGCAGTGGAAACGCAGGCGAATGGAAAAGCAGATTGCGGCGTTTCACAGCGGCGTTCGCAGACCACAGTGCCCCTCCGTCACAAACACCGCAGAATTCCCCTTACCAAGGCTTCCTGCTGCGCTGCTGCTGGTGCTGCAGCCCTCTCTCTCTCCCTCTCCCTCTCTCGCTCTCTCTCTTTCTCTCAATCTCCCCACACATCCTCTGTCGTCAGTGCTATGCAGCGATGGAACAAAAACATATGACCTGTTATTGCTGTTGTATCTGTGTCTGTTATTGTGTTGTTTATTGGCGCTGCTCTGTAAATAAGATGTCCTCATTACTGTAAAACAGTTCGGAATATTGTCCGGGTCCGATTCAGACATACAGCAGGGCCCTTCAGTTCCTGCACCAGTGGGCAGTATGACGATTCATCTGCTACACCGGTTTAAATCAGTCTTTGGGTCCGAGTTCTAGTATAACAGTCACCATTGCAGTGCTGTAATTTCACTGCATGTTTTTCATTATATCATATTTAAATATTCTCTAATATACGATTAATAGTGTGTAACACGTCCACGAGCACCAACAACAAACTGGACTGGATTGGGCATGGACTGAACAAGTTTCTGGACGTAGGCCACATCAATGTTCAGTCACTCTTGCAAAATATTCTCTAATCTTAGATTGCTAATCATCAAAAGGCTGGACGTCCCTATCTTGCCACGGCTTTCCGTGAAACTAGAGAAGTCAGCTATAGGTCTTTTTCCAGAAGTCCGTTTTGAATTATAGAAAAGAGAAAGTTTTATAGAATATGTCTCTAAGTGTGTGTGTGTGTGTGTGTGTGTGTGTGTGTGTGTGTGTGTGTAGATCACAGATCTGCGACAGCGGCTGGCAGATTCCCAGAAGGCCGTTTTGGAGCTTGAGGCAGAAAGGGAGCAGAGACAGAGAGACTACGACAAGAAACTGCTGCTCGCCAAATCCAAAATCGACAATGTGCAGGTAACCCCACCCGGCTCCAGCTAGCATTCAGCCTGTAGTTCCAAGAACTGTACCCCTGTGGGATTTAGCTGTAACCTTACTCGCCCGCTGAAAATACTTAACGACTGATAACAGTTGGAAAATGACACCATAACAGGATCGTTGCTGTCTGAACAGACTGTGTATCCCTCTCTCTTTTTGACAATTTGAAATCTCCTAACCCCACCTTCCAAAAGTGTTTATGTTCTGAGGTTGGGAAAACAGAGGCTGATAATCTACTTCTTGTTTGGCTGCTGCCAAACTTGCTTTATTAATATTAGAGTGAGGGTGAACTATGTTGATTCGCCTCGATTGTGGTGCCAAAAAACAGCAGCTTGGAGCCGGCTTAACCTGACCGTAGTCCCGGGATGCTGTATGTTATTGACATAGTACACAAAGGATACATGGTAAGCTGACAGAAAGTCAGGAATCTGATGAAGATGCTTGAATCACACTATTACTTCTTGCCTCTGTGTTAAAGAGGCATCACAAATTAGCATCTCTGAGAAGTCGGAGCCCCTGAGAAACTTTCTGAGTGGGAATTTCAAGTTGGAGGGACATTTTTAAAAAGTTTATTTTCCCACTTGCTAGAGGAAACTTCCCAGTTGACACTTTTATCATAAACACATCAGTTTTTACTAGCGGTTTTTGTTCTCTTTCCCATCAAGCGGTTATTTTTAGATGATGTTTCCACCATGCACTATATATGCAAGGTAATGTTAGTTTAGCCAAGCTTAGCTAGCTCTATGGTGTCTTAGGCACCGTCTTAAAAGTCTACCAGGACAAACCTCATCCTCGTGATGGCCAGTACAGCAAGTACATTGTTTCTGAAGCAGCCCCAAAAAGTACGCTGCCTGGGCACAGTAGGTAACGTGGCAACACGTCAGAGAAGTGTGAAAACTTGCTCGCTTACAGTGGCTGTTGGTATGGTTTGGTAAAACCCATGAACCCTGCGATCAGGTTCCCGTCAGGGCATCAGTGGCCTTTTCTGTGTGGAGTTTGGAGGTTCTCCTCTGGGTGCTCAGGTTTCCTCCCACAGTGGACTGGTGACCTGTCCTGGCTGTTTCCTGCCTGGGATAGGATCCAACATCCCCATAAGACCCAAAAGAATAAGCAGCTTGGAGCATAAATGAATGTCTGTATTTCAGTTAGGGGTGTAAATCATAAGATTCATCATGATGCAGTAATCGATTATTTTACCCAATGATCTGAAGACCTTCAGTGCCTCTATTAACGCTGGCACAGCGTTCAGCTTTACAGGATTCACTGAAACGTCTGGGTGTGAGTGGAGGGGTGTTATAGCCAGTCTGGGTGGGGGAAATAGGGCATTTTAGAAGGAATGCTGCAAGTTGGTCCAGAAAAGATAACAGCCTATTGAACGGAAGGTGCTCAAACAGCATGACACAACAATCGGGGGAGGCAAAATTGTGAGACAGCTGCATGAAATTGGAGTGGTGAAGAACTGATGAGCCAGAGTTATGCAACAACAGATTGTTCGTGTTGAAATGACATCATTGTGTAGAGCATTGTTATAGCTGGAAGTCAGTTTGATGAAAACAGTTTTGTTATTTGATGGAAACCTCTTCACTGACGAGCATCCGTGAGCACAGAACCCTAAAGAAGTGCTGGGAAGAGCTCACTGGCTGGCTGTCGTCTTTAATACTTTAGAGTCAAGAGTGCCTGTGGGTGTACAACAGCACAGTCACCCAAGCCTGCTGAGCTCTCCAGCAGCAGACATGCCTCCCCTGAGCTAACAGGAACCGAGCCCTCTTCTTCGCTCTACAGTGGCTCAATGAGACTGTCAGACTTTGTCCTCGTCATAACATGCTTTCGTTTTTTCTGTGAGGAAGCGGCCAGCTTCCCCGTAGTGCGCTGCACTTGCGGCCTGAGTGTTACCTGGCAGTGCCAGCACAGATCAGAGGCTCGTTAATTAGAGATCACAGTCACAGGGCTGGTTTTCTTTTTTCTCTTTGGCCGTGTTACAAAGGACTCAACTTGAGCCCAAGTAGAAATCTCCTCCAGGAGCACAGGCCAAGTAAAAGTGAAAGAGACTCTCTGGAAATTTACCCAAGAGCAAGAATGAAAGTTGAACTTGAATGTAATGATGCATAAACCAGCTGTGATGGGTGTAGGTATGACCCAGCCCAGAGATGTAGGATTTTCTCTGTTTCATTTCATGTCTTAAAAAAAAAAAAAAAGGTGATGGCAAAAGACTGCTTTTCACTGTGTGTAGTATAGGGGATGTTCTGGAATGACCGAATGTGATATTCAGAACTGTGTTCAAGTTTGGGACACCCCGAGGTAGGGTCAAACTAATCTAAGTTTGAAAGGTTTCAAATCGCAACAGCAGCAGTTTCGGTAGCACTTTACAGATCGGCAGTGGTAGGTAATGATATGCTATAAAATAGCCATTAAAAGTCCAATAAATGGATAATCGGTAATGATATTGCCAATACCGACGCCAAAAACAAACAAACCAGAATATTACAACACACACGGAGCATTAATCAGCGGACTGGCATATCTTAACTAGCCATGTTATCTGGGAAAGCACAAAGGTCAGATCAAATCAGGCAGTTCTCAACATTAAAGGGCCCATCCTTAGCTAAAGCAGCTCACTTCAACTTACATACCCTTTAAAAACCCACCGAAGGACTGTTAAACCAAAAAAGCAACAAGCTTTAATCATCAGGGGACAATATGGCGGATAGGCAGCATTTATTAACTATAACACTGCATTAATGACGTACGCAGTTTGTTTGTCTGGGTGTACATTGCTATTAGGAGAGCTTTCAAACTGGTCATGACTTGGTTTAGCTTATTGCTTCATTAAAGGAGCAGTGTGTTTGATTTTGGGCGAGCTCTATTATCAAAAATGGAATTTAAAATGGTGTACCTGTAACTATACATCAGTGTCTTTTCATTAGCTGTGAATGAGCCTTTCATATCCATATAGGAGCAGGTCTCTCTCTTCAGCGGAGGCTGCTATGTAGAGCTGTGTTCCTTTAGAACCTAGAGCAGGCGAACCACATACCAGCTGTAGAGAGTGACTCATGTTCTTTGTGGAAGTGGAAACTTGACCTTGGTGACACTCGCTACAGGATGAGCTGGAAGGCGTAGAAAGGAGAAGAGTCGCCCGGGATGTCGGAATGTCCTACTGTAGTTTGTCAGTTGACAAAAATTGACAGCCTTTTCGATTGCCTCATTTCACCTTGGAGTCAGCCTCTCAGAGTTTCCCATTCCACCCCAAACGATGATGCCACTGACATTCATTGTCTTGGCTTCAGTGTCTTAGCTGGCGTTCAGTCGGGGCAGTCGATGGCTGGTGGTTAGGGAACCAGCCTTGTGATCGAAGGGTTGCGGGTTCGATTCCCGACTAACCCCCAACTGCTCCCCGGGTGCTGTGGATAGGGCTAGTGTGCTCACTGCCCCCTAGTGTATGTGGGTGTTTCCTCACCGATACTAGATTTTAGATTTAGTTAGCCAGCTACCAGTTTGAATGTCCTTGTTCCATTTTTAATGACGCAGCAGTTGGTATTATTATACCAATTATACTATTATATAACCACAGCACCTTTTAAGGCGGGACAGGTAAATTCAGACAAGAAGCCTGTGGATATCTACAGAAAATGTAGATACTGAGGATGCTTGCTGCTCTGAATTAGCTTAGCAGAAAGAGGTTATGGTTAATGAGTTGAATTAACATTAACAATAAACAATAAAATGTTTAAATCTTGGAATTACTACACTGTACTAGTGAGATGAGCGTGCTAGGTAGGAGGGATAAGTGCGTAGCTAAAACGCTGGTGCCGTTTTGTGTTATAAAAAGTTGGAGAAATGGAGAATCAAACTATTATTTACCACAACACAAGAATCAGAAAAGGAGGGAGAGTCCTCACCAACATAGATAAGCCAAATAGGCAGCTCATGTTGATGGCCAAGAGGCCAAACGATGTCGGGATCGGGGCTAAGGCAGTGTCTTGAAACCTGGTGGCCACCATGGGTTCTGTGTAGGGAAAAGAAAGTTGAGTGCGGGGTTCAGTAGCTTGCAATGCACAGCTTCACCACTAGAGCTTACACGCTAGCACATGTGTGCTTGGAGTTTTAAGCCCTTTGCTTAATTTTGCAACCCAGCGATGCTCATGTGGCCGAGATAAACAGGTTAACACTCTGCTAGCACTGGCCTAGAAGTTATATCAAACCATGGTATCTGTGGACTTCACCCACAATCCCCCTAATGACTCATTGCACCAGAATAGCCGGCCAGTGCTGCTATTTTGACCTTTTAGTAGCGTATTAAAGGAGATCTTCAAGCACATTTCTATGAAACATCTCTAAATATAAAACACGTGTACCAAAACTGTTTATGCGTATCACCGATCCTTCTGGCTTCCTTCAACGTTTCGTCTGTTAACTACTTTTAAACTTCCTTTGAGAAGCTGAACAACTTTGCCCCTTGCTGGAAAGATCCGTCGTTTTGGTTTAATTCCGGCTCGTTTTATTCTGTTTCATTCCAGTAGTCCCCACCACAAAGCATTTTCATGTAGTTCCGAGCTCAGAGCCCATAGAGGAAGCCGAAGGTGACAGCGGTGAGGAAAAACTCCCTGCGATACAATCAGGAAGAAACCTAGAGCAGATCCAGGAACCAAAAAGGGAACACGTCTTATTCAGGCCAACAGAGAAATATGTGATTTCAAAGTCCATGGCCGACCACAGCTGCGCGTGAGACGGTTCACATAATGCACGTGGTTGAGGGGTAAACAAAGCCATTCAGGCTGTTTTGATGTGAAATGTTTGGTTGCAGAGGATCCTACAGACTCGGGTATCTTTACAGTGGTGGTGGTGGTGATAATGGGAACCAGGCGTCGCTGTGTCTGCAACCCAAATATAGCCATTTTATTTACCATCAAAACCACCAGTGAACCTACATGTGTCTCTGGAGTGTTTACATGAATTGCTGATGATGGTGGTGTTTAGAACTAAACAGGAAAAGGTTTTCTGGATCCTGGCTTGTCCTTTGATGCCCTGCATATATTTTTATTTTAAAAAGAAAGAACATTTTTTAAGGCTGTTACATGTTATATACGGTGCAAATAGGGCACAAACATGTCAAAATATTTGGACATGATTTCATTTGCCTTAAAACTGCACACATTAGACATAATTCAGATGTTTGGTTGGATGTTGCAGTTGGTGGTTGGTTGTTGTTTGGTTATTTAGTTGGTAGGTTGGTTGGTGGGTTATTTGGTTGGTTGGTTGGTGGGTTATTTGGTTGGTTATTTATTTGGTTGGTGGGTTATTTGGTTGGTTGGTTGGTGGGTTATTTGGTTGGTTGGTTAGTTGGTTATTTAGTTGGTTGGTAGGTTATTTGGTTGGTTGGTGGGTTATTTGGTTGGTAATTTGGTTGGTGGGTTATTTGGTTGGTAATTTGGTTGGTGGGTTATTTGGTTGGTTGGTTGGTGGGTTATTTGGTTGGTTGGTTGGTGGGTTATTTGGTTGGTTGGTTAGTTGGTTATTTAGTTGGTTGGTGGGTTATTTGGTTGGTTGGTGGGTTATTTAGTTGCTTGGTGGGTTATTTGGTGGGTTATTTGTTTGATTGGTGGGTTATTTGGTTGGTTGGTTGATGGGTTATTTGGTTGGTTGGTTAGTTGGTTATTTGGTTGGTTGGTTAGTTGGTTATTTGGTTGGTTGGTTAGTTGGTTATTTGGTTGGTTGGTGGGTTATTTGGTGGGTTATTTGTTTGATTGGTGGGTTATTTGGTTGGTTGGTGGGTTATTTGGTTGGTTGGTGGGTTATTTGGTTGGTTATTTATTTGGTTGGTGGGTTATTTGGTTGGTTTGTTATTTGGTGGTGTTTGTTTGTTGTTTATTGGAAAACTGCCTCGATATTTAGCAGAAATCTAATAACTTGTTTTTCCCAAGATGTGCAAACTGTGGCATTGCCCAGGATGCGTTGTACTTTGGAATCTTTGGAGAGAAAGGAAAGTGAAAGGGAAGAGTTTTAGTTTGAACTTTGAACTTTTTCTGAATGAGCCAACAGGACCTTAGGTACTCTCCTTTTTGGAAAAGTGAAAGTGGTGTGAAGAGTGTCATTGCTTCATTCGGAAACTCAGACGCTGTAATGGCCTTTAGACCAGAGGCATATCTCACATCTCTGTATCAGTGTAACATATGGTGCGTACTCATAGTAACAGCTTTCTGTGAGGGAGCTCGTAATGACGTTAAATGAATCAGACTTCTGGTTCTTATCGCCACCGCTGTGGACAGTTCTGACAGCATTTCTTGAACGGCGCTTGCCATTCTACGCACCCCGAAGACCAAGATGGGAGGATTGACTAACCCTATCCACCAGACAGTTGAGCTGTGATCAGAAACTGACCATTAAGGAGAGAAGCTCGAGACCAAAAGCTGTTCACCTCCCGTAACCAACACTAACCAAACCTTCCCCTTCACTTCTAAAGCATGCTCACAGTATGTCAATAGTGGCACCTGTGGAAAAAGCTGACAACACCACTTTTCCATACACAGTGGTACGTACTTACCCTTTCATACCTGTAGACGCTCAGACACTGCTGTGTGGTCTCACGCCTCCGTGTAGAGGACCGCTTGTGCTCAGAAGTGATATGTTGTGGTGTGGGATAGGATCAGTGCTGAGTCAGTGGGGCTAGTGAAGAGCTGAAGTTGGACTGGATGATGTAAAGGTAGAGTCAGAAGAGGCTTCATGACTTGAAATGATGAAGTGGACATGATCCTGTCCTGAAATCTAAACCTGCATCGGCGTATATGCACACCTGCTGCCTCACAACTTCTGATTCCTGTATTACAGAGCCAGGTCAGTAAGGAACATTGCCCTGGTAATGGAATAGTCTTTGATTGTAGCCCTGCTTGCATGAACCTCCCAGTGTACTGATGAAGTAAGCTTGAAAGGGGGGGATTGAGGCATATTGTCTAAGCTAGAGTCTGGCTCAAAAGCTAGCCAGGAGGCTAAACATTATTTACCATATGTACATTTGCAGCATTTGGCAGATGCTCTTATCCAGAGCAACTTGCTGTTTGATCTTTTTACAGAGGTAGGTGAGGGGTAGTGTTAGGAGATATGCCCAAGGACTCTTTATGGTATAGCATGGGTATGGGAGGTGGGGGTGTGGAATCAAACCCCAGCCCAACCCTGACCATTACGCCGACTGCTATATGATTCACTGAAACTCCAGTATTAATAGAACTGAATTTTCTGTCACTTGAATGACATGTATATGCTTCTGTGTTTTGGTTACATTGGCCTTTCGTAGCATCAAAACCCAGTTTCGGACTGCTGCCTACTTCCTAAATAGTGTGTAAGTCTGGAAATTCTAGCTTTTACAGCCATCATTGAATTTTTTGCTGAGCATGGATGTGGCTTAGTGCCAAACTGCTGCTTGTAGCTGGTTAGCCCAATGGGCCAGGCGTTACGCTATTAACCTAGCGGCCCGGGGTCGAATCGTGCTCCCATTGTTTGGGGCAGTCATGGGCAGGAGGTTAGGGAACCAGCCTTGTGACCGGAGGGTCGCCGGTTCGATTCCCTGAACAGACAGTAACGACTGAGGTGCCCTTGAGCAAGGCACCTAACCCCTAACTGCTCCCAGGCGCCGTGGATAGGGCTGCCCACCACTCCGGGTAAGTGTGCTCACTGCCCCCTAGTGTGTTCACTAGTGAGTGTGTTTGTGGTGTATCACCTCACGGATGGGTTAAATGCGGAGACTAAATTTCCCCACTGTGGGATCAACAAGGGATTTAAATATAAATCTAAAAAAAAAATGTACTATATGCCCTGTTAGAATTTAAATTCCTACATAATGCACTGTGCCTTCAGACAGTACTCAGGAAAGTACCGGTACAGGTACATATGACCAAAGGTCTTATGAGAAAGTCTGCCCATTGCATGGCCATCTTGCCAATGCCTTCAGGCAGTTATTTTCACTCTTAGAAGACGAGGCTCTGTATCTCTCTGAATACAGAGAGACCTTTAAACTCGAAACTGAAAGCCAGATTAATGTTTCGGAAACAGATTTGAAATCAGTGATAAAGACGGACAATAGACGGTGTAGCAGTTTGTAGCGTTTGGCTCAAATAGCGCACATGGTGTTTCAGGTTGTTCTGGCTACTGTTTATGTGCATATAATCACAATCAGAGAGCGAGAGAGAGAGCGAGAGCGAGAGAGAGAGATGTGCCTCTACCAGCAAGCCGATTGGCTGTTTTTGTTAGAGTGGGGCTTTCCCTGTAAATAGACACCATGTTGAGCGTTACAAGCTTCGGCATTCATATCCATCCAATGATCTTTCTCTCTCTCTCTCTGTCTCTCTCTCTCTCTCTCTCTCTCTCTCTCTCTCTCTCTCTCTCTCTCTCTCTCTCTCTCTCTCTCTCTCTCTCTCTCTCTCTCTCTCTCTCTCTCTCTCTCTCTCTCTGTCTCTCACACTCTCTCTCTCTCTCTCTCTCTCTCTCTCTCTCACTCTCTCTCTCTCTCTCTCTCTCTCTCTGTCTCTCTCTGTCTCTCTGTCTCTCTCTGTCTCTCTGTCTGTCTCTGTCTGTCTGTCTCTGTCTCTCTGGCTGGCTCTCTCTGGCTGGCTCTCTCTGGCTGGCTCTCTCTGGCTGGCTCTCTCTGGCTGGCTCTCTCTCTCTCTCTCTCTCTGTCTCTCTCTCTGTCTCTCTCTCTGTCTCTCTCTCTCTCTCTCTCTCTCTCTCTCTCTGGCATCTGAGTTGCATTAATCTTTCTTTCACGATTTGAGCCCGGCATGAATCCTGGCATTGTCATTGTGGAATAACCAGGTGGTTCAGTATGTTCAGGTAGTCAGATGACCTCATTCTTTGGTCTGAAGCTAGACCTGACCAACTGCAGCAACCCCAGACCATAGCACTGCCCCCACAGGCTTGTACAGGAGGCGCTAGGCATGAGGGGGCCATCTTCAGCCTTCTATCTTCTTACCCAAGTGTGCCTATCATAAACGGGGTAAATCCTGATTCACCAGACCACATGACCTTCTGCTATTGCTCCAGAGGCCAATCTTTATGCTCACTAGCAAATTGAAGCCGGTGTTCCCGGTTAGCCTCACTGACAAGCGCTTTTCTTAGGGCTACACAGCCGTTTAGTCCCAACCCCTTGGGTTCCCTTGCATTGTGCGTGTGGAGCTGCTCTTACTTTCACTATTAAACGGCTCTCTGAGTTCTGCTTTTGTTTTTCTACCGTTCGATTTCACCAAACGTGATCGCCGGCCACCATCATTCAGGCTTTTTCTATTCCGACCACATTCCTGCTTTAAAGATGATCTTTCCGAACTGTCCTTCCACTGTTTAATAATGTGTTACAGTTCTTAACCCGACTGTAGTAGTTTCAGCATCTCCTTAGATGCTTTCTCTGCTTGACGCATGACAATAATTTGACCCTTCTGAAACAGATTAACATCTTTTCCACAACCACAGGACGTGTTGGGGTTAAATAACTTGTTGCCAGCTGATATATGTTCACAGATAAGTGGAAAAAAATAAAAATCTGCTTCAGCAGTCCACTGTCTTAACGTATATGCTTAATGTAAACTAAAGAAGCGAACTTGAGACATGTCAAACACGTCATGGCTGATCAGACACAATTTTAAGACTGTATGTAATTGCTCCCATAACCTCATTTGCTTGATGGATTTAATTTGCAAACAGATGCTGATGTGAAATTTTCCATGTGGTGTTTATCGGTACTCAAGAGTGTATGTGTGTGTGTGTATGTGTGTGTGTTCAACAGGGTGAAAAGGAGTGTTTGACGTCAGAGACGTGTGAACTGAAGCAGAAGGTTCGGTACCTGCAGGATCAGCTGGTTCCTCTCACAAAGCAGAGAGAGTACCAGGAGAAGGAGATCCAGCGCCTGAACCGGGTCAGTGTCAGCACCACACACACTTGGCTGCTTTTCTCCCTCTCCGTTATTGTCACTCTCAGGTTTGCTTTCAGCATTTTAGAAAAAGAGCGTTTTGTCCATAAACCACATGAGCTTCATGGGCCCTATGCCGGGCCCCAGTGACAGAATTCTTCAGTGTTCTTTATCCCTGTGTAAAATCTGCTTGTTGGAAGCGCGCACAAATTCATTTAATATTTCATGTTTTCATATTTATGGTTTCTAAAATGGTTTGTGACACAATCGGGATACAAACTTCTGAAGTCTTAAACCATGTCCATATCAAATAGGAGAGTTATTTATAGGAAAGAGTCAAATGGCAAAATCTAGCTTAAATGATTAAAATGCAGTGCAATGTTCACTTAATAAAACTGTGTGTCTGGGTCTGTGTCTGTGTGTTTCAGGCTCTGGAGGACGCTCTGAATCTGCAGTCTCCATCGGCTCAGGCTGGGATGAATCTGGGAGAGGGAGTTCTGAACCTGCGCCAGCAGGAACTACACACACAGATCGCTGTGCTCAAAGAGCAGGTGTGTATATGCATGCTTATATATGTATGTGTTTATATATACTGTGTAAATGAATGAATATATATATATGTATGTATGTATGTATGTATGTATATACAAAACTGTATAATGTCTGGTTCCACTTATACTATATATAAATTGTTCCCAACTTGACTTTCACAGATTTTATAGTATATGTTTTATATATATATATATATATATATATATATATATATATATATATGTATAGTAATATATATATACACATATACCAACTATACACATATATACATATATATTATATATATATATTTCATATATATATATATATATATATATATATATATATATATATATATATATATATGTATATATTTTTTCATGTGTCATATGTATATATATATATTATATATATGTTGGGTCAAGTTGGGAACAACTTATATATAGTATAAGTGGAACCAGACATTATACAGTTTTGGGCCATTAAAAAACAGAGACATGTTTTTCACTGGACAGCTTCAAAATATATTTCATCCTTTCATTATATATATTTAATCTCACATAGTATAAAAACAAACGTGTTTGTGTGTGTGTGTGTGAGAATCTGTGAGGGTGTGGGTGAGGGTTTGGGTGTGGGTGTGCTCAGAGTGAATGTGAAAGTTTGATGATTTCTTTTTCATTCCTTGAGGTCATCTGACACGCCACGCTTTTAATTAGTCTCTGCTGTCACGCCTTAGTCAACATACCGGGTGGAACACAGGCTCAGGTGTGGCTCACCTGTGTTGGCAGCTCTTGTAAGACAAAACAAAGACCTGCTGTGGTTCATGTGAAGCCTCTGGAGCAAACGTCGTGCTTTAGTATGTGCACTGTTGTTTCATACGCAAGAGTCCATAGGCTGATGTCCTGAGCCCTTTATCCCTCACGTTTCAGAACGAGAAAATAGTGGATATTGCCTGAACGTTTGCTTACACAGAGAACATGATTAGTCCTGGTGTGTAGAGTGTGAAACGCTGTATTATGTAAATACAAATACATTTTTTTCATTTTTATTTTGGCCTGGAATACTTTTTAGACTGAAAAATATTCTGCTTAAACATTGTGATATTGTATTTTTGCTGCATTGCCGACCCCAGTGCCACTGCCTACATTTGTGCATGTGACTGTCTCACTTTTTATGTTGATCGTACCCCACTCGTGTCCATTTGAACATCATTACAGCCCTGGACTAGATACTACACAGCACAAGTTGGCTGATGACTAGTATTGCTAGTAACCGCTTGGTGGGTGTGCAGCTCGTAACAGGACTGAAGCAGTGAAGCTGTCCTCATGTCTATGTACCTTTTCAGGTGAAAATATTCGAGGAGGATTTCCGTAAGGAGCGCAGTGACCGGGAGCGTATGAACGAGGAGAAAGAAGATCTGAGGCGGCAGGTGGAGCGGTTACAGGGCCAGATGACCAATCTGACCAATCAGGTTAGCAGCTGTTCAGTTTAATCTTATAAGGAGGAGTTAAGGAGTTCCATCTCTTCCTCAGTCTGTGAACACAGAACCGCAGTACCTCCCAAACCTCTGTAACCTCATCAATTCTAGCCTTATTGATTAGTTATTGGTCTTAACTGATCTTAACATATCTGGATGCTCCAGTGATGTAATTTGTTGGACTAGCCAAATCTATAATTTCTCCCAAGTTATTCCAAATAGCCAGGGTTGAAGTGTGATCACCAGATGTTCACCATCTGTCTATTAAATGGAGTGGCAGAATGCTCCGTTTAATGGCTCACTCGAATAAAAATTCACACTGCCCTGTTTAAGATGGGTTTTCAGAGATTTCACTTTTGTTCTCTCTCTAATTCAGCCGTAACTGAGATCACCGCAGACAGTGGACCTGCTTTGAACTTGAAAGGAATTCTAACAAATCGGTCTCTATTTTAGCAGTTAGCCTGTCTTCCTATTGGCGTTTTTGTAATACTTGACTTTGTTACTATATCGCATTGAGGTTCATTGGAACAGGACTTCCTACAGATGGGCCTCTTTGGCAAGTTAAGATCCCTAAGCTGTTGTGGAGGTGAATTAGTTGTCTCTGTGGAGGCGAATTCGTTTTTTCTGTGGAGGCGAATTAGTTGTCTCTGTGGAGGTGAATTAGTTGTCTCTGTGGAGGTTCAGTATTTGGCTGCTTACTGATTAGATTCCATGACTTCATCCCAGTATGAATCTGCTGTGTCTGTAGATTTCACTGTTCTGCTGTGTAGAACTGTAGACTGAAGTACATTCTGTCCTGATGGGCGGTATTTGGTTGAATGAGCCCATTTTACTAGCCTAATGCTGTTGTGGCTTGAACTGACAGTTTTATGTTTAAATTCAGTCGTAATGCTGAAGTCATCATCTGGATTGGAACATTCTGATCTAGGCTATGTTGTTCTGGGAGAATTTACAAGGATACTTTATCCTGAATCAGCCAGACAAATCCCAACAAATCCCAACAAATCCTGGACCGGTTCTGGTACCGTTAATCCAGCGTGAAGAAGGCCGCAGAAGAACATATGACGCATTACTTGTATTGTAACAACTACAGACATAGCAGATTCGTACTGGCAAAAACTTAACAAAGTGGAAATGAGCGAACTGCTTTATATTACTGACCAACTCTTTTATTAATAAACTCTATATTCTATTATTAATGAGTTCAAAGTTCCCTCAGTGATGGTGATCCTTTCTTAGTAACGTGAAGCAGCCTGAAGACAGCTGAAATGGAGCTCCATAAGACATGCTTCCGTAATCCTCATGACAAGACCACTGAAATTTGATAATGGCTGAATGACGAGGAGAAGGAAAACGGAAGGTCTCGGAAAAGCCTTTCATAAGCCAGTGCGTTCTCCATCCTGTCTTCCTTTTAGGCCATTTCCCCTATCACCAAACTCATGCTCTATGATTATCCAGTGAGGTAACAGGCGTCCAGTGTACACACCTACATAATACATTCCGGGATCTCGTATGGTAAAACTAATGGAGCAGAGGAGAGATACGCCCGTCAGTGCTTCTACAGCCAACAGTGATGGAGATGTTGGTGTTTATGCCACTATGACAAGTTCATAATATTGATGAACAGTATTTTTATCTTCTGGTCAGTGCTGTGTTATCTTAGAGTCAATGATTAGCGAGCTGATACTGTCATGGACATGGGGCAGTTGGTTTAAGTTCAGGGTCAAGTTGTGAAATCGCTAAACACGAAGCAAACTTCCCAAACAGCAGCCCACCGCTTCAGAGAGGTACAGTGTCACCGACAGGAAGCAGCCGAGCTCGGTACCTTTTACACAGACCTGTTATTGATTTTGCTCTGCTCTGTGTGTGTTGTCTCAGCTGCATCAGGCGCAGAACGAGTGTCAGCGCGAGAGGGCAGAGCGCTGTAAACTGGAGCGGCTGCAGATGCAGCACAATAAGCAGGTAAGCCATATGCACCGGCACCCTCTGGTGGTCAAGGTTGTTATTGTACAGTCATTAGAATCAAGAGTCAGAGTTTTAGAAGCTTATATACACGTTCAGGCTGCACCTCAAATCTCACTCGGTGTCTGGATCAATTCACATGACAAACAGATAAGTATATTAGGACTTAATGAGAGTATTCAGCGATTAGTCATATTTGTCTTGCTCTAATTGAACCCTTCTTTCTACTTATAGTCATACGTGTGGGCAAAATAAGCTTCATCATTTTTCTTTTAAATTTTTTTTTCGGATTATAAGTCATTACTTTCATCATGTGAAAGTATGAAAATGAATTTCAGATGTAAGAGCAACGCGCTCCGATCAATGACTGTAGATATCATAACATGTATATACACAGTCAGTTGTTCCAGCTTGTTGTTCATACAGCTTGTGGATTCCTGTCACAGTGGAGATTCTTGAGGGGAACTGGAACTTTCCACTTTGCTGCTTGTGTTAGTCGGCTGCTTGTTGATTTATCCATAGTTCAGAGTTCCCACTGCTCATGGAATTTCTGGAATACGTCATGAACTTTTAAAAAATCCATGACGTCCAGACATGGAAGGTCCAGACATGGAAGGTCAGGGCATTTGACAGTGTCTTTGGCCCAAGGCTATGGAATATCAGGGAATTGTGTTCGCAGCATCTATATATGTTTAATCGCCACTTATATTGGAATATTATATCTTCTGAGTGCCCGGTTTTACTCCCGCTCGCCAACAACGGGCAAACTCTTAAATCAAGTTGTGTCTCCTGTATTTGTTAGTACGAAGGCCAAAAGGTATACATGAGTACATACTTTGAGCTGGAAACTACACAAGCTCACAAAATGATGAGTTTGAAATACCGTGGCTGGTTTTTGTCTGCTCAGCACAATTACAGCGGCCTGTTTTCCCGTTCATCATACGTCATGGAAATACAGCTTATTAGTTAGTGCAGGTTGTGGAAATGTCAGGGAATTTGATCTGTGACTTCTTTCGAGGAACATCCAGCACAGTCTGCTAAACTGCTGAAGGTGGTGTTGTAAAATTCATAGTTATATTTTAACAAGTTGGGCTAGAGTTGGAGTCGTCCACTGCTGCTGGTCTTCAGCCGTCGTTACTATACATGGTTAAAACCGTGACAATAGGACCATGCAGCAGTTTTGGCGATTTAACACAAAAAGAAAGTAGTGGTGTTTGTGTTCACTCTATGAAAATGACATCATTGTCAGGCTCATGGCTGAAGTTACTGGGTTATTGAAAGCTGATTATTTCTGATTATTTAGCCACCCATGTAGCTGTACCAAATGTACACTGGCTGGTTGCTTTATTAGTACCTGCACTCACTGTCCACTGACCATATAGGAGCACTCTGTAGTCCTACATTTAAGATTTAAGATTTTTAAGATTTTATAATTTTAATCCCTTGTTAATCCCACAGTGGGGAAGTTTAGTCTCCGCATTTAACCCCTCCGTGAAGTGAAACACCGACATACACACTAACTAGTGAACACACACACTAGGGGGCAGTGAGCACACTTACCCGGAGCGGTGGCCAGCCCTATCCACGGCGCCCGGGGAGCAGTTGGGGGTTAGGTGCCTTGCTCAAGGGCACCTCAGTCGTTACTGTCTGTTCAGGGAATCGAACCGGCAACCCTCCGGTCACAAGGCTGGTTCCCTAACCTCCAGCCCACGAATGTCCATTAACATTACATTAACACCGTTTAGCTGACGCTCTTATCCAGAGCGACTTGCAGGGCTAATCATATTACAGGTAGGCCAGTGTAGTGTTAGGACTCTTGCCCAATGACTCTTATTGCTGTAGCACAGTATAGTCACCCAGACCGGGAATTGAGCCCCAACCTCCCACATGGTGTGGTAGCTCAATGGCGAGACGTGTTATCCGTTGGCCACACCAACCAGACTGTTGCAGACTGTCGTCCATCTGTTTCTCTGTATACTCTATTACCCTGTTCTTCAATGGTCAGGACCCCCACAGGACCACCAAGAGCAGGTATTATGTGGGTGGTGGATCATTCTCAGCACTGCAGTGACACTGGCGTGGTGGTGCTGGTGTTAGTGTGTGTGGTGCTGGTGTGAGTGGATCAGACACAGCAGTAGGGTTCTGAGATCCTGTTGCGTCTCCTGCAGCTTGTACTCTCCTGCTGCTGCTGGGTTTCCTGTATTCATTTGCTTTTATGTTTCTGTGTGTGTGTTTTGGAGGGGCAACCGGAGAGAAGGACATCTGACCCCACCTCAGGCTCTGCTAACGGCCCGCTGAGCCCACCCTACTGCGGCCCATTCGTGCAAGTAGGTAACCAAGGCCTCGAGGGCTGGCCCATCCACTTTCCACCCAGGATGCCCCCACTGAGCACAGCCCCCGGCAGAGACTTCCAGCCCGTCAACCCGGTGAGTTAGAGTTAGAGCGTTTGGAGTCAGTATCATATCACACTTAAAGATATAGATAGTTAGGCATCATTATATGTTAAGCTTATTGGGAAAAAAAGTATGTCTTGATGCTAGATCACCACTTAGAGACACTGTGGGTGAATATTTATCATAACTTAAAAGGGGCTCTTGTACTTTGACTTTTCGTATTGTGTGGTGGGGTTGTGGTGGGTTGTTTTTTAGTTTGTTTTTTCATGGGCGGTTGTGGTGAAGTGGGACGAGGTAGGCGTTTTTTTTGTTTGTTGCTTTTTTATTTTTTTTTTTTTGTTTTTCATTTTTTTTCTTAGGTTGTGAGGAGTTTTTGGGTGTTTTTTTTTTTTTTTTTTTTTTGTTTTTGTGGTAGTGGCGTGAGGGGTTGGTAGTAGTCGGTTTGTTGTTGGGTGTTGTTTTTGGTGGGGGGGGTCTTCTTTTTGGGGGGGGGGGGGGGGGCGCGGGGGGGTGTTGTGTTTTGCGGGTGGTGGGGGGGGGGTGGGGGTTGGGGGGGCCGGGGGGGGTTTTGTTGGGCGGGCGGGGGGGAGGGTGGGAGGGGGTGGGGGGGGGGCGGGGGGGGGGGAGGGGGGCTGCGGGGGGGGTAGGTGGGTGGAGGGGAGGGCGGGGGGTGGAGCTGGGAGGTTGTTGTCGGCGTGTTTTTTTTTGCCGAGGGGGGGGGGACTGTTGGTGTTTCTTTGTTTTGTTTTATTTTTTTGTTTTTTTTTTTTTTTTTTTTTTTTTTTTTTTTTTTTTTTTTTTTTTTTTTTTTTTTTTTTTTTTTTTTTTTTTTTTTTTTTTTTTTTTTTTGATTTTTTTTTTTTTTTTTTTTTTTTTTTTTTTTTTTTTTTTTTTTTTTTTTTTTTTTTTTTTTTTTTTTTTTTTTTTTTTTTTATTTTTTTTTTTTTTTTTTTTTTTTTTTTTTTTTTTTTTTTTTTTTTTTTTTTTTTTTTTTTTTTTTTTTTTTTTTTTTTTTTTTTTTTTTTTTTTTTTTTTTTTTTTTTTTTTTTTTTTTTTTTTTTTTTTTTTTTTTTTTTTTTTTTTTTTTTTTTTTTTTTTTTTTTTTTTTTTTTTTTTTTTTTTTTTTTTTTTTTTTTTTTTTTTTTTTTTTTTTTTTTTTTTTTTTTTTTTTTTTTTTTTTTTTTTTTTTTTTTTTTTTTTTTTTTTTTTTTTTTTTTTTTTTTTTTTTTTTTTTTTTTTTTTTTTTTTTTTTTTTTTTTTTTTTTTTTTTTTTTTTTTTTTTTTTTTTTTTTTTTTTTTTTTTTTTTTTTTTTTTTTTTTTTTTTTTTTTTTTTTTTTTTTTTTTTTTTTTTTTTTTTTTTTTTTTTTTTTTTTTTTTTTTTTTTTTTTTTTTTTTTTTTTTTTTTTTTTTTTTTTTTTTTTTTTTTTTTTTTTTTTTTTTTTTTTTTTTTTTTTTTTTTTTTTTTTTTTTTTTTTTTTTTTTTTTTTTTTTTTTTTTTTTTTTTTTTTTTTTTTTTTTTTTTTTTTTTTTTTTTTTTTTTTTTTTTTTTTTTTTTTTTTTTTTTTTTTTTTTTTTTTTTTTTTTTTTTTTTTTTTTTTTTTTTTTTTTTTTTTTTTTTTTTTTTTTTTTTTTTTTTTTTTTTTTTTTTTTTTTTTTTTTTTTTTTTTTTTTTTTTTTTTTTTTTTTTTTTTTTTTTTTTTTTTTTTTTTTTTTTTTTTTTTTTTTTTTTTTTTTTTTTTTTTTTTTTTTTTTTTTTTTTTTTTTTTTTTTTTTTTTTTTTTTTTTTTTTTTTTTTTTTTTTTTTTTTTTTTTTTTTTTTTTTTTTTTTTTTTTTTTTTTTTTTTTTTTTTTTTTTTTTTTTTTTTTTTTTTTTTTTTTTTTTTTTTTTTTTTTTTTTTTTTTTTTTTTTTTTTTTTTTTTTTTTTTTTTTTTTTTTTTTTTTTTTTTTTTTTTTTTTTTTTTTTTTTTTTTTTTTTTTTTTTTTTTTTTTTTTTTTTTTTTTTTTTTTTTTTTTTTTTTTTTTTTTTTTTTTTTTTTTTTTTTTTTTTTTTTTTTTTTTTTTTTTTTTTTTTTTTTTTTTTTTTTTTTTTTTTTTTTTTTTTTTTTTTTTTTTTTTTTTTTTTTTTTTTTTTTTTTTTTTTTTTTTTTTTTTT
>JAMWET010000454.1:392500-407500 GCA_024036415.1 Prochilodus magdalenae
TTTTATTTTATCAAACTGATTCTTACATAGTTATATTTTTTCTTTTTTTGTTGTTTTTCAATTTAAATTAGTGTGTTTTTTTTTTTTTTCACGTTTTTTTAATGTGACGTTGATCCACATTTTGTTTTTTTTTTTCTGGAGTTGTTTTTTTGTTAGATGTTTATCAGTTTTTATTTGATTCTGTTTTTTATTTGTACGATAATGATTTTCTATATTGATTTTACTTTTTTCTTATATTTTAATTTTTTTTTTTTTTCTTATTTTTATTTTTTTTTCATTGGGTATTATTTTCCATTGAGATTTGCTTAAGGAATGTGTTTCATTTGGGATTTTTGTGACGTTTGAAAGGTCAGCAAAGGACGTTATGTACCAAAATAGGATTTTTTTTTAAATGTCTGATATAAACAGCCTGTTTTTCTTACTGTACTTGATGTTATCTTTAAAAATCTCTGTTCTAATTGGCTGAAAGTCATGTGATGTGAATGGGAGCTCTAAGCTCCTATAAGCTGAATAGGTGGATCTGATCTGTTGCTCCATAGTTCACATATATAGACAGAATAGTAAATGGTGTGTAACTTAAACCGTGTTTACATATTTCTTAATTCTGTTAATACTAAAACGTGGGGAAAATTTGGTTTCCCATGATAGGGGCCATTTAATTTTTTTATTTATTTATTATTATTATTATTATTATATATATTTTAATTTAATTAGTTTTAGATCCATCTACAGTCCTTTTCTTCGATCCGGACACACATTAAACATAGTGTGGCCTTATTTATGTGGTTCCTGTTCACAGGTTTATGGCTGAGGGCAGAAAGTGCTGGAAGGTTGTTGCTCTCAGTAGTCAGTGAATGGATTATCTGAGTCTTTGTCTCCGTGTTATGTCATAGGGTTTTCCTTGGCAGTCATCATTCCCACCGCCACGAGGTTCCAGAGGACAGGCAGACCCAGCAAGAGCCCCTCCAGAGAACGCAGGTACGCACATTTAGCTTTTTACATTCCTGTGAAACAGGGCTGGCCTGAACCATTTAAGCCTCAAAGATCAGAACCTAAGCTGCAGCACATTTCCGCAGGCTCTTAGGGCCTGTAACAAGAACAGCTGTTTGTGAATACATGGCATTTCATGGCTGATTCAGAGTACATTTGACTGCACTGCACATGTCTCAAAGCAGCTTCACAGAAAATCTGTTTGTTATAAAAAGAAAAAGATGGCGTTAATGTACAGACGTAGGAGAGGGCGGAACCCAACCTCCTCAGGTCGAACCCGGATGAGGAGAGAAAGACAGAACTAACAGGGAAAGGAGCTTTTGAACATCTATTAGAGCCAGTCTGATTAGTCCAGCCAGTCTGATTAATCCAGAGACTAATAAAAGACCAGAGATACGTGGGAGGTGTTCAGACGATCAGACCAAATGTACGAGAATAGGTTGTTAGACCATGGTAGTGTGAATATAGCGATTCTGCTGAGTACCACTTGGTGGACTACATGCCTCACAGCATGGATGGGTTGAGTTATGCTGTCACTAGTACACACTAGTAGGAATACACAGCTGCTGCCTAGTGGATATAAGCGCACCACACATGATGAAACGAGTCCCCTGTGACTGAAACACAACTAAGAGTGTAAACTACCTCCACGAGCATGAATACCGGCTGTGATTGCACAAGTTTCTGGATGTAGGCCACATCAAAGTTCAGACACTCTTGCATCAAAGAATTGGGCAGTTGGGTCAGATTTGGTGGAGGCCTTCCCTGGCCCAATTCCGAGGAGACTGCTCCTACACTGCCATACACCTGCAGAGTCAGCTACTTCCTTTAGAGACATTCACTGCACTGTAGCACCTCTTCCCAATCTATGGATCCCCTCACTCCCGTCCCGCAGGTATCTATAGCCCCATCAGCCTCGTGCAGCGCCATCTGCAGGAGTCTGAAGTTACTACACAGAGTAGTCCATAGTGGTTTACCTGGAACACACCATTTCAGCAAGACGTACAGAGTAGGGATGCACCGATAATACTCCTCTTCCGATATTGATAGCTGATCCATAAATACAGGCTTATATTAATGACACTGGTAGATATTATCAAGGTTATGAGCTGCCATTACACCAAAAGTACGTCGGCTCCTTTTGCTGACTCAGAAACAATCTGGACTAACAATAAGTTGGACTGTAATCAGAGACTTTTTTGAGGAAGTCTCTGAAACCGGTAAAGTGCTGCTCAGGCCAGCCCTGCAGTTTTAAAGATGACACTTGATGTTCCAGCTGTGTGTTCCAGCATGTTTAATCTGATGTGTTGTGTGGTGTTTTGCTGTTGTGGACAGAAGCAGGAGCAGCAGGGTTCGTAAAGCGTGAGCGCCAGACTGCAGACCCTGGAAAGCACTAACCGCTTCAACCCCTCTCCACTGGCACACCGCTAGTAGCATGATGCCGTTTATCTTTCTGTTGGCATGGTGTGAATGATCTTTTCTTTTTCTTCTCCCCCCCCTCCTGTAATGTACGTGTGTGTATGTGTGTGTATGGATGCGGGTGTGTATATAAATATATATCTCTCTCTCCAATGAAATGTTGTTTATATACTTAAGTTTTATAAGCCTATTTGTGAAACACTGTTCTGGCAAATTATGAATATATATATATACACAGTATGTGTGTGTGTGTGTGTGTGTGTGTGTGTGTGTGTGTGTGTGTGTGTGTTTGTGTGCGCATGCCTATATATATAGATGCCTGTATATATGCATGCACACACAGACACATTTATTATGTTACCTTTTTAATATTAAGGGTTAACTCTGCTTTATATACAGTAATTCTATGCAGGAATTGAAGTCAGTTATTTAATGGATGAAAGGATCATCAAAAAAAAAGAAAAAAAAAAAAGAAAGACAATACACCTGCAGAGTTGACAGAGGACCAGTAAAGGAAATGCTATTTAATTTAAAGAAGCTCATCTCAACGGGCAGTTTGTTCACTCATGTATCGAAAACCAAGAAATGTGATCTGTCTCTCTCTCTGTATCCACAAATAAAAGGCATGGTAATGATAAAGAACCGCTTTCTGGCACTGGGGTATATGCCTGCCTTTGGAAACGTGTTCCGAGCTGATTCGAAGACTGACAGTGATGGCGTGCCGGTTGTCCTGTAACTCTGTAGGTAAATTGTCCACAGTAGAATGTATCTCTATTTATTCAACGGCCAGCATTGCTTCGGCCGCTCTTTATTTTGCGTGTCCGGTCACCGACAAGTGACTTAATATCCGTCACCTGCCCTTCATTTACAAAAGCCATATACAGCACTTCTCAGCTTTTCTCTGTGTTTTTCGGACTTCTGTGTTATTGAAACGAAAATGTAACGGTGTGTTAAAAAGGGAAGTTCCACCAGCCGTTCCCGAATTCCACCATAATTAAGTCACTGTGATGAGACATCAAGGTGACAGCCATTCAGAGTGGTTTGAGGTGCGAGCCCTTATAGTGGAGATCTGCTGTCCAGCCAGTCAAGGACTTCCCATTAAAGGAAACTGAAGAGAGTTAAGATTAGCAGGTTGTAGCTGGAGCTAGACTGTGCGGGTAGATCTCCAGGACCGGGGTTGGTGACCACCGCATTGGCCGCACATACTGGCTTTGAGTTTCTTTTTAGTGGTGGCGATAGAAGCCATGTGGGTTCACTGGTCAGTATGAATATGGCTGTAAATGTAAACCGGCTGCTTTGTAGACCCTGGTTCTCATGTGGTTCTGGGCCGATAGGCTCCATCTTGCCTTCTGCTTCTAGGCCGAAACTACATTCATGTCCTAAGACATCAGGCAACAGTGGCAAACCGCTCTGAGTGGCTTTGTTTACATGAACGACGTATTTAATTATACAGGGATTTTGGAATCGGTGGAATTCCCCTTTAATATAGCCCAATTAGTTGTTATGCAGTAACCAATGAGAGCTTCTGTGTGATGAATACCCCCCTCCTTAAAACTTGTTCATGGTTGTGAAGCGGACTCGCTGTTGCGGATGCGATGTGATCAGACTCCAGGTCTTTAATATTCTGTTGGTTTCCTACATTTGCAGTGATGATGGCGTGTGGTTGATTGTCTCAGTAATGCTGGTCTTCGTGTACTGTTTATGTCTGACTTATATACCATAGCTATTTGATGACTGGTGGTGTGACCGTGTCGGCTGTTCCGCCGCCACACTGATATCGAGTGGGCCAAACGCGTGAAAGCAGCTCATCCGTCCATCTGTCCGTCTTTCTTTAGGGCACACTCGAGGAGAGTAACGATGATTCCTTTACAGGATGAAAGGGTCCATGTAGTCCCAGATTTGAGCAGAGATTTTGAAGGAATACTCCAGCATCTTTATCTTCCAGCCCGTGTCAGGACCGTCCCTGTAACTGGGAGACGGTTTTAAGGCTCTGCTAAGTGTGAATAAGTTAGCACGTCCTCTGCACAGAGCGTTCAAGTGCGCAGTTGATGTTTATGTGCTAAGTATTAATATATTACATGTGTCCGCCTAACCCATATCAGTTTAGCTCCGCCCACTCACACTGTGGTTTATGAGGGGCAGTTCCAACTGGAATGCTTTTGAGTCGACCAGTGGCGAATCGTCTAGTGTCCTGTGCTCAGACTCCCAGGCCGAATCAGAGCTCTGGCATATCCAGATTGTGTCCACGTTTGATAATCTGGATTTTTACGAATCCTGTTTAGATGGTTTGGGATGTGCTCCCAGTAAGATGTGCCCCGGTCCGGACACTCAGATCGGATTTCACAGTGCAACAGCCAACAACAATCTCAAATCCGGAGTGCTGGGATTCTAGGTGTTTGCCTATGGCAGGGCATATCTGCCTGGGTGCTCTATGGAAGAGAACAGTTTGGAGGGCATGATGATTGATACTGGTGATGCACCTCCATCCGCGTTTGAAGTCCGCGTAGCTGCGGAGTTACTGAGGCCCGTTACGAATGTCTGGACACACAAATCCAATCTGAACTTACACATATCTGTGACCAGATCTGACAAACAAGCCTCATTCGCCTGCAGCCTGAGCACAGCCTATACCAGTCTTAAAGGCACAGTAACTGAATGGCTGGTGAGGTTAAAGAGAGGTGGTCTGAATCTCACTGATTTGACTGGTTTTGGTGCATACGGCTGCACAAACCTCCGTGGAGGGGACATAGCAAAGCGACCTACAGTACAGTTGTAGGACATGGGCCCAGTATATTTTCAGAAACATGCAAATTAACGTGTGTTAACTTCTATACACCTAGAAAGCCGACAGAACACGCCATGTGATCAGAGGACACATACGACCCTAGAAGCCAGTGGGCAGGCGCTGAAGCGTGGGTGTTCTGCTCCATCACTAGACGCTTGTGTTATCGGTGGTGCGCTGTGAGGTCAGGCAAGTCAACTCAGATGCTGGAGTATCTCTTCAAGCCACACTCTGTTTATGTAAGCTCACTGCTCAAACCCGGCATGCCGACGGGGACTCCATATAACGCTTTGGCTTTGAAGCTGTCGGCCTCTGAGAATCCAGCGCTCCTGAACTGTTTGCTGAAAACGTGATGCAACATTTACCATGTGTAAATATTAGTGACATTGGACCGGCCTTTCTATCGAACGTGTGCTTGAGTAGAAGCAGTGGAGCGAGTTTTGCGCGTCAGTGTGTAGGAGCTGAAACGTTCTGTGAGCTGAATGGCACTTTGGGATGTTTATGCTGTAATTTATGGGTCACTGTAATTTACTGGTTGGTCGTTTTGTGCTTTTGTTGTTGTATTTGTTGTTGTTGTTGTTGTTGTTGTTGTTGTTGTTGTTTTTGTTTTTTTCTGGAGTGAACTTTCTTGCCCCCCGATTAGGCGAAAGCACATCTCATGTGAATCTTTTATATTTGATTAGCATAATAAATATATTCCTAACGTCCCAACTTCCAGAATGTGTTCCTAAGCGCTGCGGTTCTCCGGCAGACGTTCTGTAAAGCCGGATTTGAAATGTCTCTGTGTGTTTTTAAACGATGTAAAGTTACGTGGACTCGGTTTGTAACACCTAACAAGGCTTTGATGGAATGCTTCACACAGGAAAAACTTTAATGTGTCTAATAATTAATAATAATAATAATAATAAAAACAAAGGGGACCATGTAGAACGTCTGGTTTGCATTATGTAACTGATGTAGGTCCAGGTCTGTTACTTAACTCGAGCACTGGAGCTTCATGCCAAACCTCTCACAGTATTGCTGCGTTTAAGTGGGCTTAAATTAAAGTCAGAAGTCAGGGCGTCCTCTATGGCATGTCTGTGGACATGGTTAACCTACATGACCTCACAGTATTTAGTTTTAGGAACTTTGGGATCAAGTTAGACCAGAGTTTGCACCGGCAAAGTGTAGTACCACATTTAAAAACACACATACAAAAACTAAATAAAACTAGCTTGAAATAGTTAGTATAACAGACAGATTGATTAATGGGTTATTGTTATACATGTTATATATAATGTGTGTATATAAGATTATATATATATAGGATTTACGTTACCTTTTTTTGTTTTATATGCTTTTATGGTAAAAAAGAAAAGTTTTTTGTATCCCTTGATTGAAAATACTTTACATGGTGACTTTTTAATATTTATTGACCATCATGTCTGAACCAAATATAAATATATATATATATTTTTTTATTTATTTATTTATATATTATTTTTATTATAATTATATATATATATATTTATTTATTTATTTATATATTTTTTATTTTATATATATTAGCATATATCTAATATATATATCATACGTTATCATACATTTTTATATATTACATTATTATTACATTAGTATTATATATACATTTTTATATATTTCATATTTTTTGTTAAAAGACATTTGTTTTAAATGAAATTGTTTTACATTTTTTCCTTTTTTCATTTAATTTGAATTTTTTACAGTAAAATTTTAAATGGTGAATTTTGTTTCTTAATTTTAGGTTTTATATCGTCATTTTAACATATGCAAAACAGATATTAGATTAGATAATAGATTAAAAACCTAAACAATTACTAAAATAAGGGCTGAATGGGCTGATATCCAACCAGTGCCTGTGCGGTCGGTTCCAGTTCTGTTCACTGGTTGTGGATTACCTGCTATTCCTACTAAATCAAAAGTGATGCATGCTGTTCACTGTTGAGTCAGTACGCAGTGTTGAGTGAGTGCTGAGATGCTCAAAGAAGGATGGTTTATCACCACAGCAGTAGCCTATAGTCATACCGACTGGCCGGGTTCTGACCGACTCCAAAGGTGAGTGTTTTCAGAGAAGAGGAAGGAAGGAAGAGATAACAGGACACTGCGTCTTGCGCTGAAAGATTTATTGATATGACATCCAGACAGGCTGGAGCAGGGCCGGGTGGGCTGGTCTGGAGGATAGACGTGGCTGAAAGGAAGCAGCAGAGCAGCCTGAATGCACTGAAGAACCGCTCTGGCCCCCGTAGCCTCCGGTCAGGCTTTGCAGAGGGTCTGCTTTCAAGCCTGACCTTCATTAACACGTCCCACCTCCAGATCTACCCGCCAACCTTGCTGAGTGACCTCACTCACACTTCTCAATCTAAAGCAGCGGTCTCCACGGCCAGTCCTGGAGGGTGATGGGACTGGACTGGACTGGTCAGTTAAACAAGGCCTTTACAGACCGACTCAGGGCACCTCAGCAGTTCTGTGGCCCTCCAGGACTGGAAGTGAAGAGCAAAGAGCTCAAATATGGCCAGTTGTATCACCCACCCCTCTATTGTGGTCCGTTCCCCTAACATGTTCGATACACAGATAATGGGACTCGTCTGCTAGCGTTCTGGGTTCCGGAGTCGATTAGTGCTTGGTGTACTGTTGACGGATGAGTCGGATGATGTCGCTTCGGACTTCGGAAACGTTCACCCTGGGGAACCACCTCTTCAACGGCTTCCCATCCCGACCGATCAGAAACTTCTCAAAGTTCCACTTAATGTCGCTGACCTTCAGCGGCTCCCAGAACAGCCTGTTGGTGGGGTTCCCGAAGCTGTCGCCCACAGGTGGGCAGGCGTTCTAGAAAGAAAGAGTGAGAGAGAGGGGGAGGGAGAGAAAGGGAGGAAGAGAGGAAGGATTACATTAATCCCACCTTAATTTAAATCCCACTCTGCCAGCTGGGGTCTACTTTTTAAGGCAGCACTGACCAAAGGATTACTTGAAGCACTGCCCACTCCGGTGTTACCGGTCGAGAGACCTAAGAGGGGCTCTGTTTCAGTTAAGCTTGGACATGAGGTCGGTACATCCGGGAGCTTTGGCCTGAGACAGACCCGGACACTTTTTGGGTGGGGGTACAAGGGTAACTACTATTCGAGTAGAGAAGCTCGAACCTCAGTACGTGGGTTTGGGTCATTTGTAAACCACAACGCCAATAGAAACAGAATGGAGTCCTGCAAATCCTGTAGACCCCATACTGTACAGCAGGTTCTCAGTGAGGAACCGAAGGTTGGGTTCTAGCTTTACTGGCAGATACAGTGAGCGTCTGGTTCATAAGAACAAGGTCCAGCAGCAAACACACAGGACAACACAGCTACAGACCGGCAGAGGGCCAAACCCTCTACTGACCGTGATGAGCGCCACCTCATTCCAATGTCCCTTACCCACCGTAAGATGACCTCAGGTGACCTACAGAAAGACTGGTGAGCGGTGGCTGGGGTGAAACGCACAACGAGCATGGTTCTAAAAACAGGCTTCTGGAGGTCATTAGTGACCAAAGGCTGGAAAAGTCACATGACCGGGTATTAAAGGAGCATCTTAGAGAGACAGAGTCTCTCAGAAGCAAAGATGGACAGAGGTTCACCAATCTGTGAAGACCTGCCACCAAACATATCCAGAGAAATATTCCTCGGAGTAAATATGCGTAGACTTTGGATCGCCCACCATCTGCAGTACATGACATCATCAAAAGATTCCGAGAATCTGGAGAAGTCCCGGTGCGGATAAGACAAGGCAAAGTTCAATACTGGATACTCCTGATCTTTGTGCCCTAGGGTGGCTCTGTATTCCAATCAGGCTTGATTCTGTACTGGAAATCATCGAATGGGCTCCGGAACACTTCCAGAAGTCAGTCTGTGGACACAGCTCCCCGTGTAGTCTACAAAAGCTAAGGTGAAGTTGCATCATGCGAAGAAGAAGCCATATGTCAACACAAACCAGGAACGCCGCCGACTTCTCTGGGCCAAAGCTCATTTAAAATAGACTGAGGCAGAATGGAAAACTGTTCTGTGGTCAGATGATTCCGAATTGGAAAGTCTGTTTGGAAACCACAGCAGAGGGACCGTCCAGCTGGTTATCAGCACACAGTTCATAAGCCTGCATCTCTGATGGTATGGGGTTGCATTAGTGCCTATGGCGTGGGCGGCGTCCACATCTGGAAATGCACTGAGCAGCATATAGCAGTTTTAGATCAACATGCGCTCCCATCCAGACGACGTCTCTCTCTGGCGTATTCCAGCCATCCAATCCCAAACCACATGCTGCCCCTGGCACATCATCTGAGATGTGTTCTATGTTCTATTGTGAATTACTGATGGGTCTGTGAGGTTTGCACTTCATTGCATTTACATTTATTTACATTGTACACAGCATCCCAACTTGGAAGTTTGGATTTGGGGTCTCCTAGCATCAAGCTGATGCAGTGACCTCCCTGGGAGAGGCTCCAGCACTTCCTGTGGCTTAGAAGTTAAATATATATATAAATCCCGCCGTGACCCGGAAGGATAAGCGGCTCTGAAGAGGAATGAATGATAGAGTGAGTCAAATGACTCCAGCCCACATACCCTTTAGTTACTGCCCACCTCTATATGCCGTGCAGTGCATAGAGGGAGCTGTTCTCAGGTCTTTACCTTCAGGAAGGTGAAAAGGCTTTGCTCACTCTCTCCGTTCACATCTCCTTTTTCAAATAGCTGGAAATTTGGCACGAAGCCGTTGCCTGGACGGACGTACCTGTGAATGCAGTCAGAAGGCACACTGATAAAGTAGTTGTGACTCCGGAACAAACCAGTGATCTGATTCCTGCCAGTGATGCATCATTTTGTGCTGAATCAGTCAAAACGGAGCTGAAGGCTACCAGGACATAATTAGTCCCACCATACAGCAGCAGCAGGAAGTCTGGTTTAACCCTAACCCAAGACTGTGTCTTTCTCAGTGTTGCTCTGAAGCTACTTAGCTAACATGGCTAACAAGCAATGGAGGCTAATACCCTCCACTTAATAGATAACAGTGATCATACAGGGCCAGAAACCACCAAAGCTAAACTATTAGCTGAGGCGTGTAGTTAGCATAGCGCTAACTGATGAGCATGGATTAGCGTCCTTTACTTCTTAGGTACGTTAGCCCAGGCAGTGTTGCTCAGCCCTTGTCCTGGAGGCCCACTGCCCTGCACATTGTAGTGCTTTCCCTGCTCATTGACGAGCCCGTTCAGAGTTACAGGGGGTGTGTTAAAGCAGGGGGTCTCCAGAACCAGGCTTGAGAAACACTGGCCTAAATCACCAAACATGTCTCCTTATCCTACTTAGCTCTTTAAAGGAGCAGTGTGTAACCTTCAGTGGTGAGGTTGCATATTACAACCTATCGAAACTTCTCATAACACAAACTAGTTGACATGCCTAAAACATTACACTCCACTTAGCTGTCTCGAATAGTTTAGCCTCTGTGGTTTATGACCCTGTATGACATGCTGTAATCTGAAAACGGGATGATCCTGAAATGGAAATTTATCCACGGTATTGTCCGTGTTCATAGATAACAGTGAGTCATACAGAGCCAGGAACCATATAAGCTTAGCTATTAGAGATTACTGTGAAAATTTAGGCATGTAGTTAGCATAATGCTATCGGGGAAATGATGTAACCTTTGAACTTCCCAGTTAGCTCTTTAAAGGAGCAGTGTGTATCATCTAGTGGTGAGTTGTTTTTGTGGGATTTTCAAAGGTAGGCTTATTTTATCTGCATATTACAGTTTCTGATGAACAGAATTATGTAACTTATCTGTATTTTTTTACATTGAATTTTTTTTAATTATTATTTAAACAACGTGTTACCAAATGGTCTTATTGTTTCGTTATGCTAAAGGTGTCTAGCTAATGACAAACTGGTTATTCATCTCTGGTGTTCTAAGAATTTTTTCTATGCACAGGCCACCAAATTCAAGCTGCAAGCTGTCATTTCTACAGCCGGTGTTTAGTTTGTCCACGCAGGGCTACTGTAGAAACATGGCGGTGGCTTCTGTTGTGAGACGAGGCGAGTGGCAGGTACAGGTTATTATGTAGCGATGAAAGCATAGTTTGTATATACCCCCACCCCCACCTCTCCACCTCCTGAAATTTTACACACTGCTCCTTTAAGTTGAGCCGTGTTTGCCCTAAGACAGCCTGCCATATGATATACACTGTGATTATGAAGTGGTGAGTGCCGGTCTGGGCTACAAAACAATAGACTGTGTCAGACGAACGGTCGCCTGAAGATCACGTTACTGTTGCGAAACTGGCCTTCCTGCCGTTTAGATGCCTGCTCTGATTATAAACCGCTGACTGATGAGCTGCTGGCTGTTGTTCCCGCAATTAAAGAGCAATTTGATCACCGCTAAGATCTCTTAATGCCAAAGCCTTACTGCTACTCACTTTAGGGCGGGCAGGATTTCGTTATTGGCCCCAGGCTCTTGTTGCCCGAATTGGTTGCAAGGAAATCCAAGAATGGTGAAGCCCAGATGGTTCAGTTCGTCATGTAGTGCATTCAGTTCTGGAGGGGATAAGAACAGAGTAACACCAGACCAGAGGCATAACCCTCCTCCGTTAGTCTTTCCGTCCACCTACTGGTGGCAGTGATTGTGCTGATGCACTAGATACACTCATCATCCAAAGAACAGCTCCACCCAGAAGGACATCGTGAGACATGCTAATGATTCGGCCGTGCATGTGACGTAGCAGGGATGGGCCTTATTGCTGACCCAACAGCTACGACTGAGAGCAGTGGTGTCCTCCATGAGTCATCCTGGTAGTGCAGCACCATTGGCAGGCGGCTGCACCACCCAGGACTACATGCACACAGGCCGTTACCACGACTGTCCTTAACACCACGCCACCGTCACCAGAGACTGCAGTGGTGTCGTACCAGACTGTCATGGAGTGACTCAGAATGGCAGCGCGGCATCTTCAGTGACGAGTCCCGCTTTAGTCTTGGTGGAGACGCCCAACGAATCCGTGTGTGGAGGCACCGTGGTCAGCACCAAGATGAACGGTTCAAGATGAACACCCTACAGCACCATCTGCAGGAACTGTGTGAGGATATTGAAGCTGCATGGGATGGATTATCACAGGACACCATTAGGAACCTCTACAGCTCCATACCGAGACGTCTGGTATGTTGGGTTATCCGGACGCCATACTGAGAGACAGACTTCTGTATGTGTAGCTCAGTAAATATTGATCATATCAGTCTAAACTGATCATCAGTTATTGATCCTGGTCACCTTTATCTTCCTTCCCAACAGCACCACACTCCCACACCTCCCTCTGGGAGCAGCTGCTCTTTTGATGATGAGTGTTCCATGTGTTTTTCAGGGCAGTAGAGTCCGTACATTACACCGAGACAGCAGTAGGGTTAAACCCGAGCTCGGAGGCTTCTAGTAACATTTGTACCAGCTCAAATATTGACATGTAAACAGTGCCGGTGTCCTTGGACGAGCTTCTCTAGTATTTAGTCCCTGCTGCTTACCCGCATACTGGTAGGTGAGTCCTCAGTAGGTGGCCACGTTTACGATGAGGACGTACTTCCCAGCATACTGACGCAAAGGGATGTACGTGCTTTCGTTCAAAGCATTCGCTCCATAGTTGTATATGGAGCCGTCCACATCTCGGTTACATGACTGTGAAGAGAAAAAACAGACATACAGGAACTTTAATATTTACTCTGTACACATGGAAGGGGTTTTAAAGGGCCCATATGTTAAAGGGCCCCTATTTTAAAGGGCCCATATCACCGAAACATGAAAGGTGGCCTATTATACTAATGTTCAGTATTCATTGTTATTTTGGGCTTCAGTTTTCCTGATACTCCATGTCTGTGTTCACTCTCTGTCTGAAACGTTCTGTTAGAGCTGCTATGTCTTTAAGCTCCGCCTCTTGAAGAGCCCAGTGTGCTGTGATAGGTCAGCTCACTCAATTTGTTCTGATTGCTCAACCACCAAAACAGCATTATGCTACAATCACTCCCCCACCATTATATCTTAATAAAGAAGGTGCTGAACTGAACTCAACCTGATTGTGCCATCTCTACCAATCGGCAGAGGTAAGTTAGCCTAAAACAGTCCACTAGAGATCACAACACAGTCTTTTAATAGATACCCCTTTACTCTTCTTATCCAGAGAGGGAGCAAGTAACAGGTAAGTCCCTTCACACATGGGAACTCCTCCCCCCTCCAGAATGAAGGTTTTAACACATTCAGGTTGTCCAAAGGGTTACTTAGGGGGTCCCAGACCCCTATAGAGCCGCCTGTTTATCACATCTTAAAAGAGAGGTCATATTTGGGGGTCCCAGACAGGTATGTGTTTGCCACACCTTAAAAGAGAGGTCACATTTGGAGGTCCCAGACCCCCATAGGACCTCCTGTATGTCACACAATGAAAGAAAGGTCATATCTGAGGGTCCCATAGCCCCCCATAGGACCTCCTGTATGTCACATCTCGAAAGAAAGGTCATATATATATATATATATATATATATATATATATATATATATATATATATATATATATATATATATATATATATATATACTGGTAAAGGAATTTTTATGGTGCACAAAGCTGAACCGAAGTGGACCTTAATACAATGCTGGTGTTGGTTATGGGCCCTAAAGCTAAATGGGGGGATTACACTGTCCTTCTGTACTGCCATATTGCAGAGCCGCCCTCTAAGGCAGGGTCTCTAAACCAGCTGACCACCTTCCGTCAATGATAGGTCAGAATGGCGGCAGGTAAAAGTCCCTGAAGTTTAACAGAAGAAAAAACGACGTGACGTTCTGAATCATGTTCCACACGACCGACCAGGAACATGAGCTAACAGAGCTAGCGATGTCATGTTGACCCTACAGGTCACCCTACATTCTAGAGCGACAGAGTAACACCGGATGTGCCAGTGAGACAAACGAGACGAGCAGAGGAAGGAGCAGTGAGGAGCAGTTCATGTTTGGGGCGGTCGTGGCTAGGGAGCCGTGTAACTGGAGGGTTGCCGGTTTGATTCCCTCGACTGACGGTAACGAGCGGTAGGTGCCCTTGAGCAAGGCACCTAACCCCCAAATGCTCCCATGGTGCCTTGGGTAGGGCTGCCCACCAATCAAGTGTGCTCACTAGTGTGAGTGTTTCACTTCACTGGTTGAAATGCAGAGGGCAAATTCCTCTGTGTAGAAATCACAAATGGCAATCACGTCTGGCCTCCACTAGGTATAGCATTACCTGGTCAGAGCATGGCATTTACCACATCCTCAGTAACACCAATGGTCTTACCTGGTGCCGGGCGAGAAGGCAGAGTACAGTATTACCTCGCAGCTAGTTTTTACTGGCTGAGCACACGACAGAGACCGTGTTCAAACACCGAGCTAACCTTTGGTCAATATTTTCAGTCCCGGTTGAGCAACATCTGGTGCACCTCAGTCTGCCACGTTTCCATAGAAGGTAAAACAAATACTGCTTCCATGTGTCGGCGGAACGGTGCCCCTGTAAACAGCATGCTGCTTACAGTACTCCAGAGAAACCACCTTTCCCTTAATTCCCCTTTCCAAACAGACACTAGTGGGTCTTGGAACTGGAATGGTATGGAATTCTACCGGTGTTTCAGAACTGTCATGCGACGTGAGGCTCTGAGGGGAAGCAGGGGGCACAGAAAGCTATTAGGTAATATAGTTATGAGCTTCCTGTCTGATATACCTGAGACACGGTTACCTTAGACGGTGCTCAGATAGGAGTTTAGCTTCGGGCTTAGGTTTCT
>JAMWET010000454.1:415000-442500 GCA_024036415.1 Prochilodus magdalenae
ACAACCAAAGGAAACTGGCCATTAGAGTGCTCAGAAGGAAGGAGCCTGAAAGCTTCCGTCCCTAACTAAAGCTGCTCCAGACAATGAGGAGTTATGTGTTTGTGCTCCTGCTGGATAAAACGCTTTTGTTTGAGCGTTACAGTTTTGAATCGGAGCTGAGCTTGGCAGAATATAGATGATGGCCCGAGAGCAGGTGACCACGACACCCTTCCTTTACTGGGAACTCAAAGTAACCTGAATGTTACTTGGGTTGCCAGCAGCTAGGTGGCAGTATTTAGACAAGTACAACTGGGAAACAGACAGCACAATGGTTTTAATGATACACTGTGTATGAGTGGAACTAAAGCTAGAACTGAGAAACATCCAGCACCTCCGTTAAAGAACATTCCCTTCAGAGAAAATGACTAGAACTGACTAGAACTAGAACTAGAACACAGTCTGTTTGGCCAGAGGGAAATGACTCGCCATATGTTATATATAAAACACTTCAAACGTCTTCAAATTTGTTTATTTGTTTGTTTGTTTGTTTATGTGTTCATTTATTTGTATGTTTGGGTTTGTTTGTTTGTTTGTTTGGAGTTTGTTTATGTATTCATTTACTCATTTGTTTGTTTGTTTTTGTTTTTCATGTAATTATCGTTATACTGAGACAGTCAGTACAGAGGATGGAGCACCAGTCTGAGACAGTCAGTACAGAGGATGGAGCACCAGTCTGAGACATTCAGTACAGAGGATGGAGCACCAGTCTGAGACAATCAGTACAGAGGATGGAGCATCAGTCTGAGACGGTCAGTACAGAGGATGAAGCACCAGTCTGAGACAGTCAGTACAGAGGATGGAGCACCAGTCTGAGACAGTCAGTACAGAGGATGGAGCACCAGTCTGAGACAGTCAGTACAGAGGATGGAGCTCCAGTCTGAGACAGGCTGTACAGAGGATGGAGCACCAGTCTGAGACAGTCAGTACAGAGGATGGAGCTCCAGTCTGAGACAGTCAGTACAGAGGATGGAGCACCAGTCTGAGACAGTCAGTACAGAGGATGGAGCACCAGTCTGAGACAGTCAGTACAGAGGATGGAGCACCAGTCTGAGACAGTCAGTACAGAGGATGGAGCACTAGCCTGAGACAGTCAGTACAGAGGATGGAGCACCAGTCTGAGACAGTCAGTACAGAGGATGGAGCTCCAGTCTGAGACAGGCTGTACAGAGGATGGAGCACCAGTCTGAGACAGTCAGTACAGAGGATGGAGCACCAGTCTGAGACGGTCAGTACAGAGGATGGAGCACCAGTCTGAGACAATCAGTACAGAGGATGAAGCACCAGTCTGAGACAGTCAGTACAGAGGATGGAGCACCAGTCTGAGACAGTCAGTACAGAGGATGGAGCACCAGTCTGAGACAGTCAGTACAGAGGATGGAGCTCCAGTCTGAGACAGGCTGTACAGAGGATGGAGCACCAGTCTGAGACAGTCAGTACAGAGGATGGAGCTCCAGTCTGAGACAGTCAGTACAGAGGATGGAGCACCAGTCTGAGACAGTCAGTACAGAGGATGGAGCACCAGTCTGAGACAGTCAGTACAGAGGATGGAGCACCAGTCTGAGACAGTCAGTACAGAGGATGGAGCACCAGTCTGAGACAGTCAGTACAGAGGATGGAGCTCCAGTCTGAGACAGTCAGTACAGAGGATGGAGCACCAGTCTGAGACAGTCAGTACAGAGGATGGAGCACCAGTCTGAGACAGTCAGTACAGAGGATGTAGCACCAGTCTGAGACAGTCAGTACAGAGGATGGAGCACCAGTCTGAGACAGTCAGTACAGAGGATGGAGCACCAGTCTGAGACAGTCAGTACAGAGGATGGAGCACCAGTCTGAGACGGTCAGTACAGAGGATGGAGCTCCAGTCTGAGACAGTCAGTACAGAGGATGGAGCTCCAGTCTGAGACAGTCAGTACAGAGGATGGAGCACCAGTCTGATACAGTCAGTACAGAGGATGGAGCACCAGTCTGAGACAGTCAGTACAGAGGATGGAGCACCAGTCTGAGACAGTCAGTACAGAGGATGGAGCTCCAGTCTGAGACAGTCAGTACAGAGGATGGAGCTCCAGTCTGAGTGTGTGGATTATAATGTATGTATGTGGTTCTAGATAAATAAGAGCAGGGCGGCTATGTTATGTGTTCATGTGGTTCTAGATAAATAAGAGCAGTGGGGCTATGTTAGGTGTTCATGTGGTTCTAGATAAATAAGAGCAGTGGGGCTATGTTAGGTGTTCATGTGGTTCTAGATAAATAAGAGCAGTGTGGATTGTAATGTGAATTGGAGTGGTCAGCTGTATTACTAGGTCTGATGGCATGTGGATAGAAGTTTCTCTGTAGCCCGGTTGTTTTGACACTGAAACAGGTGACGCAGGACCAGGTGACGCTGGACCAGGTGACGCAGGACCAGGTGCTGCTGGAACAGGTGACGCTGGAACAGGTGCTGCTGGACCAGGTGACACTGGACCAGGTGACGCAGGACCAGGTGACGCAGGACCAGGTGATGCTGGACCAGGTGCTGCTGGACCAGGTGACGCAGGACCAGGCGACGGCCAGGTTTGTCGCTCCGTCAGATGGCCACCCTGATGAAATTAGCGCTCTGAGTAAATGCATTGGTATTATTAATATCCATTCAGTCATCCTCTGAGCCGCTTATCCCTCTGAGAGGGTGCTGGAGCCTATCCCAGTTTTCACTGGGCGGAAGGCAGGACACACCCTTGACAGGCCGGCTGTCCGTACTAGCGGCAGGTCAAAGTGCTTTACAGACCGTGAAGCTTAAGACACAAATCCAGTTTATGATAAACAGCACAAGGATGTTTCTAGATGTTTCTTAAATGTGTGTACTGAGCTCAACAGTCTAGCAGAACAAACAAACAAACAAATAAATAAATACTGACTGACTGAAGGGCATATGTGAGTGTGCATAAGGTGTGGGTTGGGGTCATGTAACCGTAGGGTCGTCAGTTCGATTCCCTGAACCGACAGTCATGGCTGTAGTGCCCTTGAGTGCCCAATACCCCTGATCCTTGGGCGCCATGGATAGGGCCATGCTCACTGCCCCCCTTGTGCTTTACTTGGGTTAACTGCCAGTCCAACCAGAGGTGCCGCTTGCCACCAGACAGGGCAGGCGAAGGTATCAGATCATTAATACCCCAATGGTGATGACCAGTGTTTGGAGGGCCCTCAGGGACAGACTCTGGGAATCGCCACTGGGCCCAACAAATGAACCTCAGAGGTCACATAATCAGTTGATAATGGTCCACATGTGAGGAATCAAAGGGTCACATGATCCGTCACATGACGTCTGTGTAAATACACTCGTTCTGGTCTGCAACACCATCAAGCAAGCGACATGAAGACCGAGCAGCTCTCCAAACAGGTCAGAGACAAAGTTACGGAGGAGTAAAGATCAGGGTCGGCTCCTAACAGTGTCCGAAACTTCAGCATCCCACGGAGCACCATCGGCCCCAAACTGGAACGTGCAGAGAGGGGCGCTTGTGTCCCACTCCAGAGTGAGGACTTAATGGAAGAGGGACCGGAAAGAGGCCATAAGAGCGACTGACTTCCCAAACACATGGAAGAAGGTTCTGTGGTCAGACCAGTCTAGATAGAGACAAAGCCCAAGACTGCAGCGAGAGGTTGCTGTACATGGTACTGCCCGTGGCACCATGGGGTGTTTGGCACCTTCAAATCGAGCGGTGAGTTTGTTACGTAAATCCAATGGTACAAACCTGGAACATTTACTGGGACATTCTCGTGCACAGAAGACGTTCTACATTGGGACACTGTCTGGATCCAAGCCATTTCACTGTATACGGAATGCAATAATCGGATCCTAAGCAGATTCCTGCAGCATTATTCAAGTGGTCATGTAAACAGCATACTCCGGTTTCTAAGATCAGATTAAGGTCCAGAAGTCTGATGATGGAATCTGATAACGCTCAGTAGATGTACTGAGTGCATGTACACCCTTACTCTGGTTTCTTTCAGATGTCTCTTTGTCCATGCATGTGTGAAAAACGGCCACAGTGCTCAATCAAGCAGGATTGCACACAGCAACCGCACAATGCAACAAAACACGTTTGAACGGAAACGTGAACAGATCAGATCAGAACAGATCAGATCAGATCAGATCAGATCAGATCAGATGAGAACAGAACAGAACAGAACAGAACAGAACAGAACAGAACAGAACAGATGAGATGAGATGAGATGAGATGAGATGAGATGAGATGAGATGAGATAAGATAAGATGAGAACAGAACAGAACAGAACACAACAGAACAGAACAGAACAGATCAGATCAGATCAGATGAAATGAGATGCGATGAGTTGAGAACAGAACAGAATAGATCAGAACAGATCAGATCAGATCAGATCAGATGAGAACAGAACAGAACAGAACAGAACAGAACAGAATAGATCAGATCAGATCAGATCAGATCAGATCAGATCAGATCAGATCAGATCAGATCAGATCAGATGAGAACAGAACAGATCAGATCAGATGAGAACAGATCAGATCAGAACAGATCAGATCAGATGAGAACAGAACAGAATAGATCAGATCAGATCAGATGAGAACAGAACAGAATAGATCAGATCAGATCAGATGAGAACAGAACAGAATAGATCAGATCAGATCAGATCAGAACAGAACAGATCAGATGAGAACAGAACAGAACAGAATAGATCAGATCAGATGAGAAGAGATCAGAACAAAACAGAACAGAACAGAATCATTAAATCATGAGTGGACAGTGCACTCTGTGGGAGAATAGGAGTAAACTACATCAGTTATGACATTAATAGTTAAGTTATGAATGTGTAAAGTGACTGTGTGTGAAGGTAACATATGCAGAATGTACAGGTAGAGAGTCTATGGAGGTAGAATTACACTATGGCTGATAATGTATAGTATAGGGTGACTGTACATAGACCTGCATAATGTCCACAGTGACTAGGATTAGTCCGGAGGTAGTCATCAGTCTAGCAGTGAGGTGTGGTGGATGCCAATGGCCAGACGGTGGCGGTGTCCAGGGTGTGTTGTGCCTCTGCTGACGTTGTGGGTGTAGTGCTGTGTGTGTGTTCATATTTTCAGAGACAGTGTCTTGATGTTTCAGATGAAGAAGTTGCGGTATGATGTTTGAGATACAGGTTTTGTTATACCCCTAGTTGTCCTAATCCGGAACCTCGTAGGGCACGAGGAGGTGATTTAAGAAACACCCTTGTCTTCATTCATACCCCCAAAACCTTTATTCCCTAGAGCCTAGTCCCCTAAGAAGGGAGCGAGGGCATTCGGGGACACAGTCAACACAACGTCATATGTGCGTGGCGAGGGGGCGTGGCTTCAGAGATGGCGTCCCTTCTGCAGCCCGACAGAGTGCTGTATCTCGTCCGCGGAGAGAAAAAGATCCGGGCTCCGCTCTCGCAGCTCTATTTTTGCCGGTATTGCAGCGAGTTGCGCTCCCTGGAATGTGTGTCACATGAAGTGAGTGGATTAATGTCGTGGTTTGTGTCTTTAGTCTAGGCGTTTTCGGCTGCTGGCTTCCGTCAGCTTGGGCCGGCAGCTGAAACCAGGTTTCCGCCCATATTCGGACTGTCCTGTCATTCGATTGGCTGGTGTAAATGTCGATCATGCTGTATCGGCGAAATACGCGGCCTGATTGGCCAGTCTGGCTTGTCATTTGTTCGTGTGTGTTCGTTGGCATAGCTAGCTAGCTTGCTAACATTTCAGCCTTTTAATTTAGACATTTAACTGGGTTTTTTTAGCAAAGACTTGAGAAATATGAATTTTTACATGTTAATAAAACACAAATGCTTCGGATTAGTCACCCTAAAAGAAGCATATACACACATTTCTTACGGTTTAACGAGCATATTAGCTAGTTGGCTAGCAAATTAGCTAGCTAGCTATGATGTGGGCAAGCATCACCGCACCCAGTTTGCCTCACATCTGTCTCGCTGTTGTTTTGCCCAGTTAAATAGCAATAAGGAGCTGGACTGTGACCGGATCTGTCATTAATAGCGATTATTGTTTCCCTGGTTTCTCTTTTGGTATGTGTACGTGAGCGGTAATGAGCCCTTCTGCTGTCTGTTTACTGAGACCTGGTGTTATTTTGTCCATTCAGGTTGATTCCCACTACTGTCCCAGCTGTCTGGAGAACATGCCTTCAGCTGAGGCAAAGCTCAAAAAGAACAGGTACCACTGCATGTTCGGTCTGTTTCAGAGCCTCCATGTGATGATCATAAGATGAGAATAGACAGATCAGTCATAAGACAATGATCCTGGTATCAACACTCACTGACCATGTCATCAGCTCCACTGACCATATAGGACACTCTGTAGTTCTACAGGTACAGACTGTAGTCCATCTGTTTCTCTGTGTACTCTATTACCCTGTTATTCAATAGTCAGGACCCCCAGAGGACCCCACAGAGCAGGTATTAAGTGGGTGGTGGATCATTCTCAGCACTGCAGTGACACTGACGTGGTGGTGGTGTGTTAGTGTGTGTGGTGCTGGTGTGAGTGGATCAGACACAGCAGTGCTGCTGGAGTGTTTAGACGCTGTGTCCACTCACTGTCCACTCTATTAGACACTCCTACCTCGCTGCTCCACCTTGTAGATGTGCAGTCAGAGACGATAGCTCATCTGCTGCTGCACAGTGCAGTGTTGGTCATCCTCTAGTCCTTCATCAGTGGTCACAGGACGCTGCCCACAGGACGCTGGTCACAGGACGCTGCCCCTTACAAGCTGTGTTCTACTCATGCTTGCAGGTGTGCTAACTGCTTTGACTGCCCATGCTGCATGCACACACTGTCCACACGTGCCACCAACATCCCTGCCCCGCTCCCGGATGACCCAACCAAAACCACTATGAAGAAGGCCTATTACCTGGCCTGTGGCTTCTGCCGCTGGACTTCACGGGATGTGGGCATGGCCGACAAGTCTGTTGGTGAGTATACGCTCTTCTCATGCCCCGTGCTCCAGGAACATGACTGACAATCACAGTTTGAGTAGCAGTGTAGAATGCTCTGGTACCGTCTGCTGACGTGTCCGTGTATAATTTCGTTCCGAGCTTTTGCACCTCAGATCTAATAACTGTCTGTGTTCTCTGTCATAGCCAGTGGAGGCTGGCAGGAGCCGGAGAACCCCCACACTCAGAGGGTGAGTATTACATTAACAGTTTAGGCGTTCAGCTGACGCTCTTATCCAGAGCGACTTACAAGGTCATTCGTGTTACAGGTAGGCCAGTGCAGTGTTAGGAGTCTTGTCCAAGGGCTCCTATTGGTGTAGCTCAGCATTTGCTACCTAGACTGGGATTCGAACCCCCGTCTCCCACATGTAGTGGTAGCTCTCTGGTGGGTGTTAACTGCTGAGCCACACCAAGGATGAGGGAGCAGCACTGGGGAAAATGTTCTGTATGCAAACTGGATCATTTTGGGGACAGTAATACGGATAATGACAGCATGGGGGAACGGAGTAGACATAAAGGGTTTGATGGGAGGGAAAAAGTTTGGGTGTTAGATTTCAATGTGGGAGGAGAATTAGAAGCAGTTGTAGAGAATGCTTGATCACTGTAGCTGTGGAGGTTTGAAGCATGTATAATGGGTAGCTGGGAAGGACCTAAAAATAGGCTTTTTGAGAGGATGATGATCAGACAGATAAGAAAGAGTGAGATTGGTTAAAGCTTGTAAGTGAGGAGTAGGATTTTGAAATGTGTACAGTGAAGGGAAGGGGGCACGGTAGGGTTTGCAGTATCACATAACAATGATATAAATGAATAGTGATATATTTACAAATTGTCCATGATTAAGCCCATTCTGAATTCTTCTTTGTCTCATAATAACACTCGGCTGCTCAGAATGACATGGACCCTGTTTTCACCTCGTCTCTGGATTTGCTATGCCAGATTCATCAGATCACATACTGTTTAAAAGACAAAGCTCCAGATTTAAGCAGCTGTTTAAACCGGTCTGTCACCAGAGCCGGCTCTGCCTCTGCCCGTCTCTAAACAGCCTTCTGATTGCCCATTACATCACAGTGACTATAAAGGCAGACTGTACCGTAACTGCCGAACCAGCCGAGTGGTGTAATGTGAAGTGCTTCGTTCTAGAGAGGCTTAATTGAGTCAGACTTATTCACAGTGGTGATGGGAACCAGACACCACAGGAGTCTTAATGCCTCTAAAAGCCCCCTCACAGGAAGTTGTTCTATGGAAGGTGTTTGGAATGCGGAGACCCAGACGTAGGTCACCGGTAGTTTTGAGGGTTTAGGGTGGAGAGGGTACATACAGGGCGTATGATACCCGAACACGCGAAGACGTGTAGCTTCTCTGGTGGTTTTGGATAGTAAATACAATGTCTGTTTGTGTCGTAGATATTTTGAGCTCTTGGGTCCCGTCACCACCACTGTAAAGAACATCTGGGTTTTATTCTTCTACTTTTTAAACCACTCAGAATTAAAAATCTGTTCCCTGATCCCTGCTAAATGAGTAGTCTGTTGTTTTTATTCCAGTGTGTCTGTAGACAGAAATAGTTTGGCTGTTTATTGCATGGTGAAATGAAAAAACAAAAAAGACTTCCTGTTGGCGTTACATGGTTCAGCAAAATAAATTGCAGTTACCACTGATACCCTAAAGGTGGGACCCTAAGTCTTGTTCTGTCTCATGCTTCTTTATTCTGATAAAGAACAGAATGCCATTATCCTCTAACTTTGTGTTCTGACTGCTTTGCCGTATTTGCTCCTCAGATCAATAAGCTGATTGAGTATTATCAACAACTGGCTCAAAGAGAAAAGCTGGAGAGGGACAGGAAGAAGCTGGCTCGAAGACGTCCTTTCATGCCTCAGGCATTCTCGGTACACACGCATACACTCTGTAGGGCTGCCTGATATAGGCGGAAAGTCCAATGTGTGGTTAAGTTGTTGATATGATGACCTGTCACTGGTGCACAGCAGGTGTACAGTAAACCTTTTGTCTTTCTAATTAAACTAAAATCTACTTTTAACAAAAATACAAAACACAGTCTACGATAAATAACGAGCTACTAATATCTCTGTATGTCACAGTTGCATACACGTCTTCACATTGCGCTACATTTGTTAATTACCCAGGGGTGCCCAAAAAAATTTTCTGGCTGTATACACCAACCAGAATATTAAAGTGGAACTTTTATGGTATTCGGTAGCTTTCCGTGCAGGTTAACAGTCTACAAAGCAGAGAGAGAGAGAGAGACAGAGAGAGAGAGAGAGAGAGACAGATAGACAGAGAGAGAGACAGACAGACAGACAGACAGACAGACAGACAGATAGAGAGAGAGACAGATAGACAGACAGGTAGATAATTTCTTTTCCCCCGAGACAGTTAGATTTCAGTATAGATAAGAGAGAGAGACAGATAGAGAGAGAGTGACAGATAGAGAAAGAGAGAGAGACAAATAGACAGATAGATAGAGAGAGACAGACAGAGAGAGAGAGAGACAGATAGACAGACAGGCAGATAGATAGAGAGAGAGAGAGAGAGAGAGAAATAGACAGATAGATAGATAGATAGATAGATAGACAGACAGACAGACAGACAGACAGACAGACAGACAGACAGACAGACAGACAGACAGACAGACAGATAGAGAGAGAGAGAGAGAGAGAGAGAGACAGATAGACAGACAGGCAGATAGAGAGACAGACAGACAGAGAGAGACAGATAGAGAGACAGATAGAGAGAGAGACAGACAGACAGGTAGATAGAGAAAGAGAGAGAGAGAGAGACAGATAGACAGACAGGTAGATAGAGAGAGAGTGACAGATAGAGAGAGAGACAAATAGACAGATAGAGAGAGAGACAGATAGACAGACAGGTAGATAGAGAAAGGGAGAGAGAGAGAGAGAGAGACAGATAGACAGACAGATAGATAGAAAGAGAGTGACAGATAGAGAAAGAGAGAGAGACAAATAGACAGAGAGAGAGAGAGAGACAAATAGACAGATAGAGAGAGAGACAGACAGACAGACAGATAGAGAGAGAGCGAGAGAGAAAGATAGACAGAGACACAGAGAGACAGATAGATAAAGAGAAAGAGAAAGATAGACAGAGACACAGAGAGAGAGACAGAGAGAGAGAGACTCCCACAGAAACCACTTACCTCAGTAGCCTGAAACGCCTCTGTTGTTGCCACCACCCGTTTCTCAGTTACAAGGTCACATCATCTCGTAACACAGTCCCTATTGCCTGCCTACTGGTAAGATGGGCACCCGCTTTCACAGCACTGCTGCTTACAAGCTCTCTGCCAGCTAACCAATCACAGCACAGTGGGCTCATCTGGAGGAGTGGCTTACAGCTCCCTATCACACATTTAGAGCGGTCATTACGTTGAGGGGAGAGAAGTTTGGAGCTCGGTGCAGTTTACCGCTGCCACACTTCTGACAGTTTAACCACGTCTCTCGAGTCCTGAGAACCAGCAGTAGTATTAAATCCATTCTGTCGATGCTAATGATGTGCTCATGACGTGATGACAGCGGAAATGGGATTAGCCCTGCAGCCCATACGCATACAGTGAGATACGTCAAACCACTCACAGCTATGGGAGACAGCCTTGCTATTATAATGTCACTACTGCATTTAACTTTTCTTTATGCCTAGGGATGCACCGAAAGTCCGGCCAAAAAATCGGAACGCTTTTGGCCCAAAATGGCGAAAAAGAATAAGTGTTATTCAGTTTCAAGCGTTCGGGCCAAACAGACACACACCCCAACTTTACAACCACGCGATACAGTCCCACCCAGCGAGGAGTCAGCCTACTTGGTTTGACGGCAGTTGGGAAAGCCCCTTCCAATAGCAAGATGTGGGCACATGTGCACCTCATTAGAGCCACATCTCGGCCAAAATGTGTGCCAGAAGCGGACCAGATCTGTTTTGGTGGGCTAAAGGCGTGTTGTAAATATGTGTGCCATCCTTGGCTCACAGCAGATTGTTGCCAGTGTTGTACAGTGCCATGTCTTTGTCAGATGTGGTCCACATCTGCTTGCACATCTGGGTTTTAACCTGTTTAATTTAAGGGGTGGTTAAAAATGTGGCAAATTTAATTAAACAGTTGTTTGATTTTTTGGTTTTGGTTTCGGCCAGATATGTTCATTTTGGTGCATCCCTAATAATAACCCATATAATGATACAGTGAAGTGAGACACTGGCATGCATGCTGAAACAGGTTCTCCAACACTCGCACAATTCACAAGTTGTTGATTGTTGCTTTTGTTTGTTATTGTTATTGTTGTTATTGTTATATCAGGGTCTGAAATCGAACACTGGGCTTTGAAGTGTTGGTCTAATTCTGTCATATGGCATGTCTAAGTGCTCTTCAGATTCATTTCTAACCCTGTAATGAACTCTGCTCATTTCAGCCACGGCTTGTCTCGGTTACTGGAGCATCTCCTGTGTTGCTGTGTTCTTCTAACTGCCACTGAACGTCTGCTTCTGTTTCACCTGGTTCTTTCTCTTTCTCTCGTTTTCTTTGCTTGTGCACGCTGATATTTTGGTTTGCACCCCTCCCCTTCCCCAGCAACACACTATCCACGTGGTGGTGAGTGGTACTTTTTCACAACAGTAGTACTGAGGACTGAGTGTCTTTTCTTGGAGATGAAAAAGTGATATTTCTGTCTTCCTGCTCTTCATCATGCCTGATCTGCTGATAACATGAGCCTTCACGTTGCTAACATGAGCTCGCTGCATAATCGCTTCCTTTGTGAGAGAGAGAGAGAGAGAGAGAGAGAAGAACTCTTTGTATAAGAAGACAGTAGAAGCCTAATGGAGAGAGCTTTGATTAGGTCAACTGTGTCCCTAGCTCACGTCCCATTCATAGCGTATGTACAGCTTTGTAGCACATGTGAACTTGCAGGTTGTGGCTGTTAAAGGGGTAGTTTGACCAAACGTGCTAATGTGGTTAACTTTACAATACGGCTGCAAAAACAGCTATTTTGATACTCTATTGATTATTGAAATCAATAATTGATTATTCACATTATGAATTGCCCAATTACCAAATAACCCCGAATGTGTCAGAATCGGCTTTTAAATTTAACCTGAGGTTCTTTTATGAATGAAGACGATAAAGATGGTGCAACAAAATTCTCTCAGCTATTAAATTAGTTGCCAACTAATTGAATCATCGATTTCAGTCGAGTCATCATTGCAGCACTGCGTTACAATAAGTAGTAGTCAGAACTGCTGACGTAGTTAACAGTAAATGGAAACCGATATCCAGCCGTTAGTGTTACACTAAAGCCGTTATACATTGATTGGTCTTCTGTAGCGTTAGTGTAGTGTTAGCATGCGTCTCAAGCACAAATTTTTGGCTAGCCATGCTAACTGCTGTAGCGCAATGCTAGCCCTGAAAAGCTATTTTTTGCTGAGTCATCTGCTGACAGTAGTAGACCTCGTGTAGAAGAAAAGCTCTCACCTGTAATCCGGTGTTGCACCTGTTAGCTCTAGGAGCTCATTAGCTCGTCTGAGGAGGCAGCCTCCGCTACTCAGTCAACATGGGGGGCTAATTTTCGCTAATTTAGGCCAATTTTTTTTTGGACTAATCATACATGCATATCGTCGCTGTCCAAAGAAAAACAGGTATCTCCAAAATGGCAACTTTACAGGAGAGGCCAAAAACCTCATTCAATTTTAATGTAAGTCAATGGAACCAGACGTCCTTCCGAGCACTTCTGGGCCATTTCAGTTGGTCCGTTTATCATGCAAATCTTACAGTGTGTAAACGGCAGTGGCTGTTTTCAAATGATGCATAAAAGTCAAAATGGACGAAAATGGAGATGCATGTTTTTCATTGGACAGCTACGATATGTATTATATTCCAAAGCCAGTTTTTGTGTTTAGCACCAGTGTGATCATCTATCAAGTAAGCCCGCCGCTCGACACCATCAGATTCTTTTTGTTTTCTTTGTGGCTCTACCTGCGAAAATCCAAATTAGTCACAGTGCACCTCCAGTTAAATTACTAGACTTACCCAATACAATGTAAGGTTTAGTTAAAGAGAAATAAAAGGGGGTGATCACTGACCACAACCACAGAAATGACTTCCTTTGAGTTTGTGATTGTTAGCCGTCATGTGCTGTTGGTCTTACTGTGCGTACTGTTTCTCTGTTAGCCGTGCTTTGTGAAGTGCTAGTGGTTTGGCATGACATGGCTTGTGTTTTTCTGGAAAAGGAGAAGTATGGCCTGGGTACCCGGCTGCAGAGGCAGAGGTCTGGAGCTCCCATCAGCGCCCTCTATGGCCTCTCGTGAGTATTAATTAAAAAATAAATAAATATATATATATTTTTTAAATGTCGGCATATTTTTCCCAAGATGTGGATGTCAAAAGAGGTGTACTGCAAAAGAAACCTTTCCATTGGGGCGGGTGCGTGATAACTAGATGTGTATCCACATGTCTCTGTGCTTCTGACTGTAGTTACTATAAGGAAATTTACAATATGCAGTCATTATCATTAATATAATGCAAATTTCCTAATAAAACTCCAGATTTAATCTTTATTTTTTATTTTTGTTAAATGGAGTGATGAAGTTCAATCATAATTGTGACTACTCTAGTAATAGCTCATACTTAGAGCACTGTCTCTAACAGTGTTGCTGTTTGTAAACGGAATTTGATGGTGAGTGTGTGTGTGTTTGTGTGTGTGTGTTTGTGTGTGTGTGTGTGTGTGTGTGTTGTAGTCTCAAGGAGGGAGAGGAGCAAAAGGAGGTCAGTATTGAACCTGCTCAGGCTCTGGACGAGGTGGAGCCTCTGCCTGAAGACTGCTACACGCGGCCCATCAACCTGCCTGAAGGTCAGTCTCATCTGCATTCAGTCTGTGCTGTGGATGTAGCATCTCTGCTCGGACAGTTAAAGGGTTAGACATGCTTCTCAACATGCTCCACATGGTGATGCAGATTGGTTGTAACAGTGACCATGCATTTCACCACCCAGTCTGTGCGTTGTACAGTGAGGGTAATGTCCATCATACATATCAGCAATGTTCAGGATTTCAGTAAAGTGGAATGACACAGGGAGGAAGTGCTAAACCATCTGATCTGACTAATGTGCTCTCCTACCTGTGTTCTTTGGAATCCACTGGATTTGTGCCAACCTCTGCACGCAAGTACACAAGGAAGTCATTTGTCCTGTTGCTCTCCCAAGACCGTCGCCACAAGATAGCTGGATAGCATAGTAATGGCTGGATGTCCATGGATCTCTGAATGTTTCTGTAAGCACCATGGGGGTCGTTATCTCCAAGTGGACTAACTCGACCATCAACTGGCCAGGCACCGGAGCTTCTCACGAGATTTCCAATGTAATCAAAGTTAGCCAGAAGAGTGGCCCAAGTGCCTTCACTCAAAACAAGTTCCAGACAGCGGCAGGTACGGTCACAGCACCCAGACACCAGTAGGAAGTGCACAACAATGACCTTCACCTGTCTTCACCCCAGAAGACTCTGAAGTGTGCTACAGGACTTCTGGAAATGACTGTAGATCACTTGGAGCCTGCAGGTTTGTCAGACAAGTAGTGTTCTCCTGACCCGCATAATGCCGCACCTACAGTGAAGTCTGAAGGTGGAAGCATGGTGGTATTGGGATGCTTCTCTTCTGAAGCTCATGGTACCGGCAGAATCCAAACAAGAATGTAGCCGTGGACCAGGAACTTCCGGAGAAGAATCTGTTTGCCATCTAATGGGATGACGTGGGTGGACCATTCAACAGGAGAGCAGTCCAAGACGTACTGCAAAGGAGACTCCCCACACCAAACACAATACAAAGTACACAATACAGAACAGTTGGAAGAGTCCCCCAGGCTCATCACGCAACAAGCTGTACCTGATGCTCCGGCTATATAAGCTCCCACCAAACCTTTGTAGAGGGGTAGCCGGTGACGGTACCGGCAAAATTAACAGAAAAAGAGAAAAGACATGCACTTTAAAAGAAGGGAGAAAAGGAGCAAGACAGGCTGCAAAAAAGAAAAGACAACTGTTCCCAAAAAAAAAAGCAAAAGACTAAGATACATGGTTCAAACTAAACGAGAGAAAATAAAGAGAAACGTGAAGACCCAGAAAAGAAAAGATATCCCTTTCTGTTTGACCCTTTCCTGGTTGTTTCTGCTCTTTTACAAATATTCCCGTTTGATTGAGCACGCCACTGATGGCGTCTCCTTTGTTTGTGCTTCCCGCCCTTTTCACACTCCCATTCATTAAACCCCCTCTGACACACCACACGTGTCCTGGCGTGTAGCGCAGCGGAAGCACATGTGGCCACCACTGCTGAGGTCAGAGGTTTGATTCTTGCCAAGTTCTCAATACAGTCCCTCCAAACAGTTTGCCCTGAGCTTGGGTCCACACCCTTATCCATGCTGTGACAACAGTAAAGCACAGTACAGGTGGAATATCTCCCAGCACTACCACGTAGTGTAGTATATCCTACTGGGAGAATAGCTTGTGGTAAGGTCAAGAGCTCGCTGGCCCCGCAGTATATGTTCACCCGGCATGTTGTTCCTGACTACACCTGTTCTGACCTTCGAGTGCCGATTTGAATTGTGAGCTAGAGGATCTGTAGTTGCTCAATTCTAGAAGATGCATGCTTGTTGAACCTGTTGCATGTGTTCGTGCAGTGACAACTCTCCGCCAGAGGCTGCTACAGCCAGACTTCCAGCCTGCAGGAGCCTCTCAGCTGCATCCCAAACACAAGCATCTGCTGATGAAGCGCTCTCTGCGCTGCAGGGTATGTACACACAATCTGTGCAAATATAATTACATTTGTGCTTGTATAAATACGTAGGCCACGTGCGCACACACGCCGTTCCCGGACAGATTGATTGCCCATTAAACAGCTGCACTTCCTTTTTTTTTGCCAGAAATGCGAGCACAATCTGAGCAAGCCAGAGTTCAACCCAACCTCTATAAAGTTCAAAATCCAGCTGGTGGCTGTGTGAGTATATCAGCATCGTCCTTGTTAGCACGATATGGACATGTTTCCTGTGATGGGTAGAGAGTGAGTGAGTGTGGCTTTGACTTTGCAGGAGCTACATCCCTGAAGTGAGGATCATGTCCATTCCGAACCTGCGTCACATGAAGGCAAGTGCGCGTCCTGCTGTATGCATGGTCGGTGCAGTTCCGGCATCGGTGGTTTCATGCTCAGAACTAGAATGAAGAGCTTCCTTTTCGGCCTGTAGGTTATAATCGGTCTTATGATAGAGTCTTCATAGAAAACCTTCCAGTCGGTTCAAGCATAAAGTGTGAGAGCTCCCCCTCCTGGATGTTTTGATAATGTGCAAGATCAGCTTTCTGGAGCCAACTATACAGCTGTAAATGCATTTATCATTAATTTGTATTAGTATTTTTTGTAAATGCATCTCATTTTAATGTTTCGGAGATGTGGGCCAGCAGAGAGAATGTTTTCTCATATTTTCACTCTTAAGAAAAAACATTTAGAGATGCTGAAGCCTGCATACGATTCTCTGTAGCGGTCGACTACACCAGCGTAGTTTATCATTTCGACAGTACCACCAGTATAAGGTACTATGTAAACAGTGCTAATAAGCTAGATAGGTCATGAGTTAATTTGGCCACTCAGGCTTGTACTTATAGTATTTGCATATCGTCGCTGTCCACAGAAAAACTCCACAAAATGGTAACTTTACAGGAGAGGCTGAAAACCTCAGGTCTGGGCCATCTCTGTTGGTCTATTCATCATGGAATTGTCTAGGGCTGCCCACTAGAAGTTGACGAGTCGAATTGTCGGTCGGAGACTCTTCAAGTCGACTGAGACCCTTCAAGTCGAATGATAACAGTGACGAGTTTTTTTTTTTGTAAAACTAAAGCTTACAAAAATGCACAATAACTTTAAGGATGTAAAAAGTCATTGTAATAATTATTAAAGGGGAAAAAAAATGTATATGTAAGTTCTAGCTGGGCTGTGACGCAGGCTTGCTAAAATATTAAATCCATGTGACGATGTGCGCTGGAGGTTCACCCTTAAAGGAAGCTAAAGCTGTGAAGCTGAAAAACACGGGTGGAGCGAAGTCTCAGAGAAAGTCTGGAGGAGGTTTAGAAGAAGAGAATCCGAATAAATTAAACCGAATTCTGCTCTTCATTTAGTCAGACATCCAACACTGCTCTAAACGAGGGAGCTGACTTTCGGTTTAGACATAACGGCTGTTTGAAGGAAAAGCGGAGTGGAGACGTTTGTTTTATTATAATTCCGTTATTTTAGAACCGAAATTACAGATATGTTTATTTATTCGTCTACAGCTGAGATTATCTTTATATAAAGATGAGTACAGTCACTTAAAACGCCTGCCCAAAAACGAGAGATAATTATTACAGCGCGGGTAATAGTACCCCATAAATAATTTAAATATGGACTAATCTGGTTTTATTTAGCAGGTCATTATTTATGAGAGATGAAAGACGAAGGGTCCTCCTACTGAAGAAGCTGTTAGAAGTGAAATTAAAAAGACTATAAGCTATAAGCGCTAATGTTTAGCATTAATAGGCGCTGCTGCCCAGCGCTGTATCCTGTAATTAAATCAGGCTCTTTTAGTTCAGGAATATGTTCCTGTGACTCTGCTGGCTTTCTAAATTAGGAGGACATCAAATTTTTACTGATTACTAGATAATGTACATGGAGGAAAAACATGAACGAATAGTCGAGTCGTCGACCAGGACGGGCGAATCCGATTCGACTGGCAAAATTCTGCATGTGATGATGATGCATAACAGTAAAAATCCACAAGAATGTTTTTTTAATTGGACAGTGACGATATGATGAACCAGAAAAGGCAAATTGTTAATCATGTTAATTTGCATGGCGTTTATTCATCTTAGATTTCATGATTTCATGTGAGAGGCCTGCTATGTAATTTAATCAGTCACTCACTATTACAGTTGCAGTTCTTGGTTGGTAGCAAGAAATACAGGCTCATGCAGTCCTGTTAGGGCCTCGGTAACACCTTACATAAAACGTTGACTAACTAACGTAAAGTAAGGCATTGATAGTGGATAACTAATGTAAAGTGAACCTGGAACAATGGTGATACGCTTAGTTACCATGTACACATGTAGTTGTTTACCGTTGTTCATGTAATACCTCATAGTAACTAAGGCATTACTTCATGTTAGTTAGTCAACACTTAATGTAATGTGTAACGGAGATTCCATACACAGGCCCAATGTTGTTCGCATCCTCTGTCTATGTTTCTCCTTAAGAACCACATTTACATTTATGGTTTGTAGCTGACGCTCTTATCCAGAGTGACTCACAAGGCTAATCACATTACAGGTGGGCCAGTGTAGTGTTAGGAGTCTTGCCCAAGGACTCTTATTGGTGTAGCACAGCATAGTCACCCAGACCAGGATTCAAACCCCAGTCTCCCACATGTGGTGGTGGCTCCCTGGCAGGTAGTGGTGTTATCCGCTGAGCTACACCAACCTTTTCAAAGTGGAGTAGCTGTAGTAGCTGGTGCTAACTTGTATAAATAGGAAATCTGTGTTCCTCCGAAGTCACTGAGGTCTAATTGAATACTAATTCACATTCTTGGCAGGAGTCTCAAGTGCTGCTGACGCTTACCAACCCAGTGGAGAGCATCACCCGTGTCGGCCTGTTCACCTGTGAGGAGGGGGATCCTGACGACATCAACAGCACGGCCAAGGTATGCACTATCAAACAACAAGCTGCATGACGTAGCTCACCGCCATCAGAGCCTGGCTCCGCCTTAGGTCCTAAATCACACCGCTGTGTTTTGGTACTTTGGCTCTCTGAAACCTGCCAGGTGATCCCTGATCAGTAGCTATTACAACCTATTAGTTGGGAGCGCCTGATTCGGTCCCTCTGTGTGCGGGGTGTAGGGATGCACCGAAGAGAATGATGTTCTTAACCCATCAGAGCCCACAGTGACGTATGTGTCACAACCCTTTTAGAAGTCTGGAAATTCCTTATACAGCTTTATCCTTCACCTAAACACATGGAGTCCCTCAATGACCCATACTGAACATCCTGGGTGCTGTCACATGACCGTTGGTGAACATAGGACCTCGTTTAGAAAATGGCGATGTGCTGGATTAGTGCAGTTAGACACAACCCTATAGGTATTAGTACCCTTAGGGTTCCGACCCATTTAGGAGCTCTAATGTTCTGACAGCATGGTGTATATTATATATCCTCCTATTCTGTAGCACATATACCCATTCCGACTCCATTTCTAGAACACCAGGATGGAATACCAGTTATTAAGTTGTGGTTGTTGTGGCGGACACCATGTGGCCTCTTTGTCACAATAAGACTCGCAACTGATCCCTCATTATTTTCCAATAGGAGGAAATGGGTCTGGGCTCTTGTGGGTCAAGAACGCTGTTACCTTTTCTTCTCGGATGTAGACAGGAACCAGAGCAGGACTCGTTAGCTCTAGTGCCATCTGCTCTATGTTAATATCCACTTAATGATGATTCCACTGTGAGCCACACCGGCTAACGTTCCCCTGCTTCATTTTCAAGCATTCAAGCCAAACCGAACACCAGACAGAGTAAAGAACAGAACAGAGCCGTTACAGCGAGAAAGATGGACCACAGCTTCTCAGAACGAACACGCACACACTCCTTAAAGAAACACAAGCCTGAACTTGTGTTACTAAATCAACAACTAAATCATGACCAGCATGGAGGGAGGGGCACGGCTGGGATGTCGGCTGGGATGTTTTTTTTTTTTTTGTTTTTTTTTTGCTTATATGTTACATCATATTGTGATTTGTTGGTGTTTTCTGGGATGTTAAAATGTCCTGTGTTAATAAATACTTAATATATTTATCATATTAAATATATGCTACGATGAAAAAGTGGCAAATGTAATGAAAGACTCTGAACAACAGTGTTAGGAATTCAGCCTTCGGCCAAATTATTCATTTCGTTAGTTTCCCGTTTCGTTAGTTTTCGGTTTTGGCCAAACATTTTAATTTTGCTGCATCCCTACTGAATATGATGCGGTAGACTTAATGGATCCACTCACTCCTGATTATTATAAAGGAGGAATGCAGCTGGTCTTCCCTCGGCATGTTTCTCAAGAGAGCCCAAAAGCTCGGATGTTTCCTCTCCGGTCCGAAACGGTGCACTCATGTAACCGCTCCTGTTACCACTAATACCGCTATTGTTCACTAAAATAGTGGTGTCTTGTGCAGGTGATGGTGCCAGCGAAGGAGCTGGTCCTGGCAGGGAAGGACGCAGCAGCAGAATACGATGAGCTGGCTGAACCACAGGACTTCCAGGATGACCCAGAGTAAGATGCAGCACTTAGACGCATGGTCTAATAGTGAATGAATGGTACTGTCAATCATACAAGGCGTACACAAAGCATAAGAGTGCATCATAACACCGTGCAAAGCTGCGTGCACTGTGGAGAAGTGTCAGTGGGTGTATTTTTAATGACCCTGTTGCTTGGTTACTGTACTTCCAAACATCCGGGCCGGGCTCTTACTCTCTGTCTCCCCCTGCAGCGTGGTGGCCTTCAGGAAGTCCAATAAGATCGGCTTCTTCATTAAAGTGATTCCTCAGCAGGAGGAGGGCGACGTCACCGTGGCCTTCAAAATGCGCCACGACTTCCGCAACCTGGCCGCTCCCATCCGGCCCAGCGAGGACGGAGAAACACCCAGCGAGGTCATCTGGCTCACGCACCACGTGGAGCTCAGCCTGGGTCCGCTAGTGGTCTGAGTCCACACGCACAACACACAAGCTTGAAGTGATGGAGCAGTGATCTCGTAATGAAAATGGCCCTTGTTGGATTGCAGAGAAATCCATGGCGATTAAGGGTACACCCCCCTAAAACGCTGCCCCCCCCAGATTCCTCTAGTTCATTCAGAGTGCAATCGATAACACGAGCACCACGAACACACCAGCTAGCTTTCTAACACTAGTTTTTTTTAGGGGGAGCTTCCCAACCACGCTAAGGTAAATGACATCTATGAGCTAACAACAGGCTTATTAATGGTGTGCTTTAGCCATGTCATCCTCCCACCCTAACGAACCTACATTCTCACCCACATTTCCGAAATTCTCGTGGTTGTCCCGAGTCTTTCTCATTACAAGATCACCTCTGGCCCTGCGAGGCTTTGGTTTAGTGCTCGCCTGAACTGATACACTCTTAGTCTCACATTCACACACACACTCACTCGTATACACAGATCAGACTGGACGACTGCTAGTACAGTAACAAAAACTTCTGATAGACTTAACACACACGTTCTGTTACCTACACATACATCTTCAGAAGTTTGGAATCTTTGGGTGTGTTTATATGCACTTATTCCAATAACTGTAGAAAATCAGACTTTGTCAATAATCAGTTTACTGGGTTTACGTACACTTGAGTAATCAGATAATGGGAAACTGCATGTGGCTGCTGTGTTAAGCGCTGCTGGCTTATTTCCAGTGCTGCTGTTTCTATACTTGCTCAGACTGGAAAATCGGAAAGAAATCAGAATAAGGGGTGCACTAAGTACATGCAGTACAATCCAGCTGTCCTTGTCAGATTGCCTAGTAGGATTACTAGGCCCTAAGAAATGTCAGCTGTTTAAACACATAACCACTTGAATAATCAGAGAACTGCAGAAATCCGCACAACGATGATTATTAAGTGAAGGTAGACGTACTCGGTATCTTCAAATAGTATCTGGATGCAGACAGGAGTAGGAATTGACTGTAATGTGCTCATCAGAGCCAGAGTCGATTCCAACTGATATTCAGAATTCGGTATATTTCAAAATGGACAGTAACAGTGTGTTGTCCTCTCACTCGCTCTTGTTCTGAGGTCCTTTTGGAAACTGTGGTGAATAATTTGTAACCTCGAAATCCAAATTGGCCGTCAGATGCCCAGCCGCTCCACCACCAGGCCGGTTAATCTCTTGGCCAAAAGGGCACTGGTCAAATAACAGCCTAGTGGACATATTTGTTGGGAAGTTTGCATGGCAAAGGGCACTGCTGTTGAGGTGACCGTGATGGCGGTGGCGGTAATGCCCCTTGATGAGCTGGTCTTCCAGCTTCCAGCTCATTTAACACCTTCCTATACATACGACCTTATCCCACAGAATGATATCAGCAACACTGGGCCAGGTTGCCAAGACGGCTCGCTCCCTGGCCTGTACAGTCATAGTGGCTAAAAAGCGGAACACTGTGGTCCAAATGTCTACCTGGTGGTCCCAACAGTTTGAATGCTAGCGTATATACTCAAGAGGCTGATGGGCTGGACACATGCATTCAACCACCCACCTATAAATATACACAGACAGCTCAGCTTGGTGCTGCCAGCAGCCGAAAGATGGAACAACCGTATCGATAAGTTGATGGGGGGATGAAAGGCACTTCGATCTCATCAACAGTCCTGTAAAAAATCCTGTCGTTTCCTTGGCAATCCAGAACCAGCGCCACTTACACTACACTCCAAGCTCTGGAGGCATTTGTACCCGCATGCTGCTGTTGGCTTCCCCTCACTAACTGTACTCCCCACACCCCCCCCGTCCAGGCTGAGCTCCCACCTCACTCTGTACAGTGCCAGGACTCTGCAGCGCGTGCAGATTAACACCTGTAGATTCTCCTTTACGCTGTTGTTAAACCGCTGACCGACGTACTGTAAGGTGTGGTGTTGCTTTTCAGTGAAGCGCCTCTGCAGAATACTAATGTGCTACACAGTCATCGGTTGTGAGTGGTGATATTAGTTCTGTGTTAAACATGTAGAAGAGCAGTGCTGAAGTCCCGTGTATTAATTCTCTGCTACAGTCTGAAGACTGGAACACTGTAGGAGTCTGTCTGATGTTTCTGTAGTAAGGGGGTCTTGAGATGAGGCTCGCTAATAAAGCTATGAGATTTAAAGACTGAACGTTGGTTGTGTTTATTAGGTATGGGGGCTCATGCGAACTGTTTGGAAGGTTACTGCAATGTCTTTTTCGTCTTCTAGTGCAGGCTTTAGCCTTTATAGCCACCACATGGCCATCGGGACAGGATGTACTGGTGCTGCAGTCTGGACTAGCAGAGGTTTCTCTTCTATAGAGGTTCAGTCCGATCGTTATTCGGGCACTGTTTTTTCTTTTCAGGTCATTTGTTGTCTTGAGGATGTTTGGTGTTGGTTTTGAGTGCGTTTTATGGGTGTAATCTATGCACGAAGATCCAGCCGTTGTTATCGTTCTTACCAGCCTGCCCTTTACATGACACTTCGCTACCGACCTGCCAACTTGTACTGAAGCTGTTGAGCAGTCATGTCCCCCCGTGAGTCTCATCCTCCTCTTTCACTCCTGTTTGACCGTCACCTTTAGTTGCAGCACCATTGGCAGATGCTATGCACCACGCATTTTCCATAGAATGTCCTTAAACCACCACGTCACCGTCACCAGAGACTGCAGTGGTGTCGTTTACCAGACTGTCATCGGGCAGTGACCTCAGAATGGCCAGCGGTCATCTTCCGTGACGAGTCCTGCATTTAGTCTTGGTGTGTGCACGGCCCCATACGAATCCGTGTGTTGACCCGGCACCTGGTCATCACCAAGATGTTCAGTTGTTGTTTGTCACACGGCACACGTCCAGTGGAATGTCCGTTGTCTCCCTCCCACTTCCACCCCTACCGCACCATCTGCAGGAATCTTCGTTGTATGATGAGGATTACAAGCTGCATGGGATGGATTATCACGGGAACTTCCAGTAGGAACCTCACAGCTCACCATACCGAGACGTCCTGATCTGCGTAATGTTGGGTTAGCCCGACTCCATACTGAGAGACAGACTTCTGTATGTGTAGCTCAGTAAATATTGATCATATCAGTCTAAATGTATCATCAGTTATTGATCCTGGTCACCTTTATCCTCCTTCCCAACAGCACTGCTATCCCACACACACAGCAGGTAAACCCACATACAGGCCTTACAATAATCCCAGCCAGCCAGAAGATGGCACAAAAAAGGCAAAAAGGGTCATCTATCTCACTAGTCTAGTCTTCCCTGGCAACAGAGAAAACCAGAAAAACCTATAGGGGTTTCTTGTCTATTTGTTATCCTAGAACCCGCCATTGTTGTTGCGTACTGTTTTCGCAGTTGTCTTCTTCTGAGTTTTTCGTCCATTTGGTTGGTGAATGTTTGGGCCAGCCGGGGGGGAGAAATATTTTTTAACGGGGTGGGCGTGAGGTGCGGGCGTTAATGTGTCTCTCCCCTCACCTGGGACTGGTAATCACCCTACTAAGCAGCACACCATCACACGGATAGGTTTGTTAATACTAATGTTGGTGGTGAGCCCTTACAGTACTTTGTTACCGTCTAATAGCTGAAAATGGACTCCAGCACTGCTATCTGGTGGTCGGGGGTCCAGACACAACACTAAATGACCCACCGTCCCCCACCAACTTTGACTACTAATTAAAATTCTATATTGTGATTTATTTATGTATTTATTTTTTGATTTGACAAATACAGCATCACGAAACATATTATTCCCCCCCCCCACTCACTGCAATCATTATAATTGCAGCCAAACTGGAGCTATAGCGGACTAACACTGATCAACTTTAGTTGATATTTATATAACATACAGAATATATTTATTAAAAAACTATATTTATACTAATAAACTGAAACTTGGCGTCTGTGTATCCACACACTATCGGCATACAACATATCACAGTACTCTGCTGCATTCATTTTTCTACCGTGTGGCGTTTTCAGTTTCAGCATATGTGTGACCTTTAAATCTTATTAAATCTTATTAGTTTTACATTTAAAATTAGGAATACATTTTTTTATTTAAAAATGTATTTAAAATGTAATTTTAAAAAAGCACTTAAATTTTAAGTTGCATTTTAAATTTAATTTTAGATATTATTTTAAATTGCTTTGCTTTTTTTTTATTTTGCCTTTTTTGTCAATTTAGCGTTCGTACCTAGAGAGAAGGAACCTGAAGCTCAGTGCTGAAACAAAGCATTACCGTATGTGCAGGGGTTGGACGATGAAACTGAAACACCTGGTTTTAGACCACAGTCATTTATTAGTATGGTGTAGGGCCTCCTTTTGCGGCCAATAACAGCTGGCATTTGTGTCCTTGGGAATGAGCAGTATACTTGCATACTGCACAGGTGTCAAAGGGAGTTTAAGGAAGCCATTCTTCTTGCAGGATATGGTGGCCCCCCCAGGTCACTACGTTGATGGCTGGTGGCAGGTTCGTCCTTCTTGGGTGGTCTTGCTGTCTGGCCTTACCCTGGACTACCGTGGCTCTTGAAAACATCACCAGACTTGCTGTCTTGGTCACAGATGCGCCAGGCAAGACGTCGCACCAACAGTTTGTCCTCTTTTGAACTTCTGGTTATGTTCTCCCATAATGCTGTGTGGCATTGCAGTATTTTGAGCAGAAACTGTGCTCTTACCTGCTTAACTGGAACCTTTCACACCTCTGCTCTTAACTGGTGCAATGTTGCAGTTTAATGAAAGATTGGCCAACAGGGCTGGTCCGCAATTTACTCTCCATGAGACCCCCCACACTAAAATGACAGGTGTTTCAGTTTCAGTGTCCAACCCCTGTACCTCTATCAGTGCTCACTCACTTAAGTGCTCTGTAAAGAGATGGGTCTTCAGTCTGCGCTGGAAGACCGCGAGAGAGTCTGTTTGGACAGCCAGTGGAAGCTGGTTCCACTATCTGGGAGCCAGGACAGAGAAGAGTCTGGACTCTTGTCTTCCGTGCGTCTTCAGGGGTGGCGGGTCAAGCCGAGCTGTACTTGAAGCTCAAAGAGCTCGAGGTACGGATCGACTCTTGACCACTGGCACATGGTATCAGGGCAGCAAGGTTTTAAATCTGATGTGGGGATCCACAGGAACCGCCGGCCTGGGTGAGTGTCTACAGCACTCCATTTCCACCACTCTGTTGACGTGTTATTGAGTGAATCATCCCGAATTCTTGAAACTACAAACGAACTGTCTCATTTCAGTCCCAATCAAATTACTCCACTCCCCTGAGAGACTAGTCCTTATTTTTCAGTCTAGGGGTAACAAACAGACCACTATACTTGGACCGCTTCAACACTAGGCCCAAAGTGGGTTTAGTTTTTCCGTCAGTTTGGTTCACACTTACGTTTGTTCGCTTCTTCCAGTGTGGGTTTCTAAGAAAATTCGTTTGACCTCATTCAGAACAGTCGTTTGTAATATTTTGTCAGTTTTCTAAAATAAAAGTCTCTGTTTCAGTTAGTTAGGTCATGTACAGGAATCTGTGTGGTCCGATGGTGGACCAGCGGTAGCAAACCGTCAGTGGGGTGGTACATGTTTGCTGTCGGGGTGTATCAGCCAAGACTGCATGTTTAGACATATTGGCAGGCATTTTTGCATGGCGCTATGAGGCTAATGTGGCTAACAATTAACGAAAGCTAGCACCGCAGCAATTAGCTTCGAGCAAGCTGCATACCTACACGTAACCACTGTGTTAGGATGTGTTTATGTGGTTTCTGACACGGTGAGGCCTAATATGACTGTTATCTCTGCACTGATGAAGACACTTCCATAACTTGTTAGCTTCATTAGCCTCATAACTTCAGTGCCAAGCTAAAAAAGCGAATCGCATTGGGCCATGGTGGCTGGAATGGCCTGCGAAATGGGCCTTACTTGGTTGGTACCAAGTGTCTTGGCTCTTTAACCAAGAGTTTGTCTTTATCTAAAACAGACCAGCAGATGGCGCTGTAGCACAAGATGAACCAAACACGCTCTACTAATGAAAACTACAGATCCAACAGCTGAGAATAAACTTTAGCCGGAGAAAACCAGGGCACTGGCCTGTTGGTTTCATGGGGAAACGTGTGGAAATCTGATAGCGGTGTGAAGAACCATACCTAAACCCTGCAGTAAGATGTCGCCACGCTTAAACGACAGGAGTATGATATAGAAACCATTTCCTTCTGATAGGTTTTGGGATTTCTCCTTGACAATCCAGGGGTTTAGGCCTGATGGTATTGCCTTCTAAAGGGATTTGGCCTAACACTTACCATTAGAGACCACTGGCTTCCTGTAGGACACCTTTAGATCCCATTAGGAAATGGAATCAATCCCAGAACACCTGCTAAACCGTTCGACCCATTTACACTGTGATATCAAAACACAGAATACGCCATTAACGAATACCTGAGACCACAGGGGGCTACAAGAAGCTTTCAGGGGCTTCTGTGATGTGTTTTAACTCCTAAGCTGACATTATCACCATTTCAGGCCAAACAGCAGCAGTAGGTCGTACCGTTGATTAGCCAAGCTAACCATCACCTAAGCTCACCGGACAGTCCCCTGTGACCAGATCATAGCTAATAGCGTGTAACTCCTCCACAAGCACCAGTAACAGCTGGGACTGGATTGGGCATGGACTGGACCTTGTGATGAGGCTTGACCATACCTGGACTTTGGAGGTCCTACCCTTGCCAATGTTCATGAGGACACTTTGAGTAGGGT
>JAMWET010000454.1:447500-452500 GCA_024036415.1 Prochilodus magdalenae
AATCTGGCAACACTATCTATGAGTGGGACATCTTCTGAATCTCGGTTGGGAAGAGTTCGGGACTCAGCTCTGATGCTCCAGCTGTTAAGACCTCTGTTGCCTCTCAGACGGTGTTAATGTGCAGCATGCCAGAGCGCTGTGTGTGCGTGTGCGGGATAAAAGAGTGTGTGCCTTTATTACAGGCCTGTGGAAGGTCCTGTTTGTTCAGCAGCCTGCTTTATTGCACCCGGCCTGCTATGAGGCGGTTATAACCGAGACAGACTCTCCGTGCAGGGTCCGCCACCTGGGCCGCTTTGTTCTCTCTCCGGAGCTCGTCCGCTTTACTGTCCAAACACCTCACTCCTGTTATTAGTCGGTGAGGTCAGACCTTTTCACTGTCACTCATTTGAGCCTCTGTTCCCGGGAGCAGAGAAGCCTGTGTGTGTCATGTGGATGGCATGCATGCCTGTGTGGTGGTGTGGATAGAGGACCACCTCCAGAGACTTCTGCTGGAGGCCTTTATCACTGAACTGTGAAAGACCTCGCGGAGACCTCACATGCACATTTAAAGGAACAGCGTGTCACGCAGTTCAAAACCTTCCCACCTGATTTAGTTGTAGCTAGTTCTGCTCACTACACTGCACAGCACCAGTCCAGTGCTGGCTCAACTGGCCACCCAGCATGTTCATGTAGGCTAACCAGCAAAGCAGTTTCTAAAACCCAATGCGTGCAGGTGTTGCTGGTGTACAGTAGTTAGGACCTCACCACATGATGCTGGATTGGTGATGGCTAGCACATGAGAAACGAGAAGCACCGGCTCATGTTCTCAGACTCCCATTTACTGAACACCCCTCCAGAGCTTGAAGGCGAGCTGTACCTGCTAACCTGGCTAATACACGTTTGTGTTGATTAGCATCACAGTGACCCAAATAGCAAAAATGTTCTGGCCCAAATCTGGCCAACATTCTCTATTCATCTAGCCCACTTGCCACCTGGCATGACAATTTTATGGGCCATATGCACACCCGATAGAGCCACATGTCAGCCAATTGTAAGCAGCTCTGCCGTATCTGTGCCAGAAATGGACCAGATCTGTTTTGGGACATGTGGGCCACATGGGTTATATATGTGGGCTAGTTTTGGCTCACATGCACTTTGCCTGGAGGCAGCACTGCCATATCTGTGCCAGAAGTGGTCCGGATCTGTTTTGGAACATTTGGGGCACATGAGTTGTTATATATGGGTCTAGTTTTGGCTCACATGCACTTTGCCAGGAGGTAGCCATGCCTTATATGTGCCAGAAGTGGTCCGGATCTGTTTTGGGACAGGTGGGCCCATGCATGTTGTAAAAATGTGTGACTCAGATGCGTGGCTGGCCCACTGGAACTCCACATTGTTTCCGGACTCCAGTTACAGTTTCTTTTCCTTTCTGCTGAGCAGTTAAATCAGAACCAGGAAATGTTTGAGGAAACCACAGAGCGAAGATTCCTCTAAAAAGTGTAACTGAAATCACTTACTGAGACTGAGCCTGCGCTGTGCGGGGCTGCACCTGTAGCTGGCTAACTCTGTTAGCATTAGCATATTCCAGCAGCTTACAGCTCAGAGCACCATGAAACAGTTCTGTTTTGATCGTTCTGTCATTTCAGAACCAGATATTCAAATTTGTGATCTAAGATATGAACTTTTATCCATCGGGTAACTGGAAGCGACCCTGCATTTCAGTGTGTGGCACCTTACACTCGCATTAGCTTAGCCTAGCCTTAGCCTGGCTACGGCTTAAAACTTTTTTAGGGCTACTTTGCTCTCGCTAATATCTAGTTTTATTGTCTGTACTTGCGATAGCCTAGGACCATTAGTCAGATCGGACCTGTCCTGGAATGTTTGGATCCGATCTCTTTAGCCAAGTTAGCTAAGAGAGAGGCGCTTGCTAGCTTTAGCTCAGCTCGGAGGCTAAAATACCACAGAGCACATTTAATTCCTACTTTGTGTGTCTTCAGAATGGGCCACTCGTCTTTGTGTCCTCACAGCTGAACTATTGTCGTCTACATCTGTGTCAGTAAAACTTGGACTCCAGAGCAGATGTTAATGATTGGCTAAAAGGAGTGACTGAGCATTTGGGCGTGGCCAAAGACCATAGTGTGAAGGAAGTAGCTGAATCTGCAGGTGTATGGAAGCGTACGGTCATACGGGTCTACCAGCAGTGGCTAAAATCCCAGTCTACAGGGAATTCTCATCGGAACTGTGTCAGGGAAGGCATCCACCAAATCTGGCCCAGTTCCTGGATGCAAGAGTGTCTGAACATTGATGTAGCCTACATCCAGAAACTTGTCTGGTACATACCAAATCCAATCCCAGCTGCTGAGTGTCTGGGTGAGATTAAACTTTGGATGACCGCTAATCTTCTCCAGTTAAACACAAACCAACCTGAGTTCATACTTTTTGGCCCACCCAGGTCTTGTGACTTGTTAGGAAAAAATCTTGGCGGAGAATCAGCACATGTGAAACGCCAGGTCAGGAACCTTGCTGTGATATTTTGATTCTGACGTTGATTTGATTTGATTCTGGTTTGACAGGCGAATAAATTCCCACATTAAGACTCAGGTCAGTTGCCAAAATGGAATCACTTCTCACAGCTCGGGATTTGGAGGAGGTTATACGTGCCCTTGGTTCATCTCCCTGGGATTACTGCAATGGACTTTACCTTGGTGTCCATAAAAGTTCATGTGCTCGTTTAAAGTTCAAAATGCATCTGCCAGAACAGAGAGCATATCGCTCTGGTTTTAGCCTCCCTCCACTGGCTCCCTCTTCACTACAGCGTCCAGCTTAAGCTTCTATGATTTGTTTTTAAGGCCCTACATGGATCTGTACCATCATGCATAACTGAGTTACCGAAGCCTCTTTCCCGTTCCAGGTCTTTGAGGTCTTCAGATCAGTTGCTCTTGGCTGTTCCACGGTCTCGGCTGAAGCTCAAGGCTGACCGAGCCTTTGCAGTTGCAGCGCCGAGACTCTGGAAACAGCCCATCATTGGACATGAAGTCTGTTTCAGTTTTTAAAACAATGACTGAAAACCTAACCACTTAGCTTTCCGAGTGATGTGATTGTGTGTGATTACTGAGTATTGGTGTGTGTGTTTGTGTACTGGATCATATCGCCGCTGTCCAATGAAAAACATGTATCTCCACTTTTGCCCATTTTCACTTTTATGCATCATTTGACGACGTCAGCTGCTGTTTACACTGAGTGAGAATCTCATGATGAATGGACCAACAGAAATGTCCCAAAGGTGCTTGGAAAGACGTCTGGTTCCATTGACTTCCATTAAAGTTCAGTGAGGTTTTTGGCCTCTCCTGTAAAGTTGCCATTTTTGAGATACTTGTTTTTCTTTGGACAGTGACGATATGCAAGCTACGATAAGATGCCTCATTGCACAGGGTAGAACCAAACTGAGCAGCAATGCAACAGCACTTTACACACAAAATATATAAAGTGCAAAATTGAGAGAGAGACAGAAGGAAAAAAAAATAAAAATAGAATAAAAATAAAACAGTAATATACATATATACACATTGCCAAATTTTTTTTTAAATATAATAAATGACTATAAAAACTGTATATTCCAAACAGACAATAGAGGTAGCAGTTAGTTACTGCACGTTCCGGGGATGGCGTATAGAGTTTTATAATTATTGCACATCAATAATTTTTTTTTATTGCACAGAGGAATATATATTGCACACTCGAGAACAAATAGTGAAGTGAGTGATAAATAGAACAGAGCTGGAATGGACCACTGGAACAGTATACAGTGCTCTACTGGAGTCGCTGCCAGTGGAGTGTTGAGGTAGTGTTCAGTTCACTTCTACTGAGCCCAGTGTTCTCAGTGTGTGTGATTGGAAGTGTTCAGTTCCCGTAAAGCGTTTACCAGAGGGCAGCAGGTCGAACAGGTGATGTCCTGGGTGTTTCAGGATGTTGGCTGTACAGCTGTACAGGTCCTCCAGGCAGGGCGTCCTTATGAAACGATAATATATGGCAATGGATTGGAAAATATAGTGTAATATATTAAATAATATAATGTCATATATGGGAAACAAGTACATATATTTTGCATATATTTATATAGTAATAAATATATTACAATATATTGTATAATACATAAGGAATAGCTGCTTTTCATATATTGTATGTATGGTAGTATAATATATATTTTCTTATATATATATTTCATTTTATATGTAATAGACATCATATGTATTTCTCCATATGTGTTTGCATATATGATAATATATATAGTTTTATATATGTGAGAATATATATATTAGTATATTGCCACATGTATGAAAATATTCTCACATATATAAAACTATATATATTATCATATATATATAAAATATATATATATATATATATATCATATATATATATGCATAATATAAATAATACATATATATGCAAACACATATGGAGAAATACATATGATGTCTATTACATATAAAATGAAATATATTACAGTATATAAGTAAATATATATTATACTACCATACATACAATATATGAAAAGCTGCAATTCCTTATGTATTATACAACATATTTTATATTTATATATATTTATCACTATATAAATATATACAAAATATATGCACTTGTTTCCCATATATGACATTATATTATTTAATATATTGCACTATATTTTCCAATACATTGCCATATATTATCGTTTCATAAGGGCAGTGGGTGGCCGATGATCCTCTGGGCCGTGTTTAGGGCTCGCCGCAGTGCTCTTGGTGCACTTGGGTTTTACATGTGCTTTATAAATGAATGACTTGTATCAGTAGGCTCAGATTAGATATCCAGTATACTCTGTTCTTGATTTAGTTGTAGTCTATTTATGGTTAAGTGTTTACGTGCTGCAACTTGGGTCAGGGAGTTACGCTGTTTCAATCCTCTGTATGTCTTGTACATATTGAAGTATTGACGATAAAACTACTTGACGTGAGATGGGACTCTTATTTTGATAGTGTTAA
>JAMWET010000454.1:457500-486020 GCA_024036415.1 Prochilodus magdalenae
AAATATGGATCATATCAGTCTAAATGTATCATCAGTTATTGATCCTGGTCACCTTTATCTTCCTCCCCAACACCACCGCCATCCCACACCTCCTTCTGGGTGCATATAAGCTCCCCCGACAAAAAAGGTTCGCCATGCATGTCTGAGGTGGTAGTACCTTCAGGCTCCTGCAGATGGCGCAGCATGGGAATTCCAGCAATCCAAAATTTGTGTGTGGGTAGACATTCAGAGTTGTTGAAACTTATAAAGAGATGCCTGCCACATAGTTTTTAGGATTTGGGCTTAAAATGTATTTTAAAGTCCAGAGAAAAGCTCACTGGTGCTGTACACATGGCGACCTCATCACCACTGTCTGCATCAGCAGGTTTCTCTACAGTTACAGTAAGGAAATCTGGAGAAATACCTCTTTTAAAGCAAACTGCTGACGTAATAGTTCAGTGACATAATACCACCCCCCACACCAAAACCCGGCCAGCATGACTCTAGCCACCATGTATGTCTGTTAGCTGAGGTAACAGAAATTGGCATTAGTGTTCTCCTCCAAGCATGTTTAATGATGCTGTGTTAGCAGCTGTTTGAAAATCGCAGTGCCTGGATGGCTCCGAGGCATGTGGACCGAGCAAACTGGTGTAACTGCCCACCACTATATTAGAGGACAGCTGTGATGAAAATAATCAGAAGACGAAAAAAAAAGAAAAGTTTTTTGTGGAACCAAAAATGATTCATTAAAGAACGGCACACTGGGAGGTTCCTGAGAGGTTCCTGGGAGGTTCCTGAGAGGTTCCTGGAAACCCAGTAGTAGCTCTGTCTATACCAGATTCCACTTAGCACATTTAAGTGCTGCTCTCAGTCACGTCCTTTTCCTCCTGATGATATGTGCTCCTTAGCACTCTCTCTTTCTCTCCGTCTCTCATTTGCAGTGCGGTGAAGGGTGGTGGAATGTTAGTTTTGGAGTTGGGGCTGTAAAGGGACTCTTTGAGAAAGCAGCGCTGCTCTGTCCGTGACTGACTCGCAGGCAGACGGCTGTCGTGTTCCCTGTTTTCCTTTTCTGTTTGCGTAGCCCCTCTGTGGGCGTTATGTGTGCAACTGTATCAGCAAAGCGAGACATTTTCCCCGGCCTTTTCTGAGGATTGAGACACAGGAACGCCGGGGTCACATGCTCCGTTTTTGGGGGCATGGACGGTTTGATCTTTTTGCTGGCCTGGAGCTGCACATGCTGACATCAGGATAGCTTTTGAGATGCTAAAATGCTCCAGCTGGCTGCATTTTGGAGGCTCATGTTTCCTAGCAGTCACAGCTCATTGGGTACAGTGCTGAAAAGGTTTGGAGGGATGCAGACAGGAATGTCCTTTTCATCTCTTACTGCAGGCCTCGCAGTGCCAGCACGCACTGCACCCTGTTGTAGAGCCCTCCTGTGGTTTATGGGTTGTGTGGCAGGAGTTCACGTATGGATGAACTGTAATGGTGCATGGTAGTATTCAACTTGATACTTTCAGCCCAGTCAAACTCTGCTGTCTCCGCGGGATGTCCCCAGCTTGTGGCCTAGTAAAAGTCCACTATGAGGGTTCTCTGGATCAAGGTACAGGCAAACTCTGCTGCTGTGCTGTGATGTCCTTGTCTTGTGACCCAGTCAACTGTTACTTTGGTTCAGAGTCCCCAGCTCATGGCATAGGCAAACTCTGCTGTGGCACTAGTCCCTTGCACAGTAAAGTCCCCAGCTCTTAGCGCTGGAGTCCAACGCTGCTGTTGTGCTGTGAGCTCCATAGCTAGTTGGCGCTGCTCTTCTCTGAAGTCCCTGGCTCACGGCATAGTCAGACTCCACTGTAGCAGTGCAAGGTCCTTGACTCACAGTGTAGTCAGATTCCACTGTAGCAGTGCAAGGTCCTTTACTCGCAGTGTAATCAGACTCCACTGTAGCAGTGCATGGTCCTTAACTCAGGACATAGTCAGACTCCACTGTAGCAGTGCAAGGTCCTTTACTCGCAGTGTAATCAGACTCCACTGTAGCAGTGCATGGTCCTTAACTCAGGACATAGTCAGACTCCACTGTAGCAGTGCAAGGTCCTTGACTCAGGGCATAGTCAGACTCCACTGTAGCAGTGCAATGTCCTTAACTTAGGGCCTAGTCAGACTCCACTGTAGCAGTGCAAGGTCTTTGACTCACACTGTAGTCAGATTCCACTGTAGCAGTGCAAGGTCCTCGACTCACACTGTAGTCAGATTCCACTGTAGCAGTGCAAGGTCCTTGACTCGCAGTGCAGTCAGACTCCACTGTAGCAGTGCAAGGTCCTTGACTCACACTGTAGTCAGATTCCACTGTAGCAGTGCAAGGTCCTCGACTCACACTGTAGTCAGATTCCACTGTAGCAGTGCAAGGTCCTTGACTCGCAGTACAGTCAGACTCCACTGTAGCAGTGCAAGGCCCCTGACTCATGGCATAGTCAGACTCCACTGTAGCAATGCAATGACTCGCAAGGACTCCTTGCAACTTAGGGCATAGCCAGACTCCACTGTAGCAGTGCAAGGTCCTCAACTCAGGGCATAGTCAGACTCCACTGTAGCAGTGCAAGGTCCTTGACTCAGCGCTTAGTCAGAATCCACTGTAGCAGTGCAAGGACTCCACTGTTGCACTCGTCCAGTGTAGTCAGACTCTGCTATAGCAGTGCAAGGTCCTTGACTCACAGTGTAGTCAGATTCCACTGTAGCAGTGCAAGGTCCTTTACTCGCAGTGTAATCAGACTCCACTGTAGCAGTGCAAGGTCCTTTACTCGCAGTGTAATCAGACTCCACTGTAGCAGTGCATGGTCCTTAACTCAGGACATAGTCAGACTCCACTGTAGCAGTGCAATGTCTTTTAACTTAGGGCATAGTCAGACTCCACTGTAGCAGTGCAAGGTCTTTGACTCACACTGTAGTCAGATTCCACTGTAGCAGTGCAAGGTCCTCGACTCACACTGTAGTCAGATTCCACTGTAGCAGTGCAAGGTCCTTGACTCGCAGTGCAGTCAGACTCCACTGTAGCAGTGCAAGGTCCTTGACTCACACTGTAGTCAGATTCCACTGTAGCAGTGCAAGGTCCTCGACTCACACTGTAGTCAGATTCCACTGTAGCAGTGCAAGGTCCTTGACTCGCAGTGCAGTCAGACTCCACTGTAGCAGTGCAAGGCCCCTGACTCATGGCATAGTCAGACTCCACTGTAGCAATGCAAGGTCCTTGACTTAGGGCATAGCCAGACTCCACTGTAGCAGTGCAAGGTCCTCAACTCAGGGCATAGTCAGACTCCACTGTAGCAGTGCAAGGTCCTTGACTCAGGGCATAGTCAGACTCCACTGTAGCAGTGCAAGGTCTTTGACTCGCAGTGTAGTCAGACTCTGCTATAGCAGTGCAAGGTCCTTGACTCACAGTGTAGTCAGATTCCACTGTAGCAGTGCAAGGTCCTTTACTCGCAGTGTAATCAGACTCCACTGTAGCAGTGCAAGGTCCCTGACTCACAGTGTAATCAGACTCCACTGTAGCAGTGCATGGTCCTTTACTCGCAGTGTAGTCAGACTCCACTGTAGCAGTGCAAGGTCCTTAACTCAGGGCATAGTCAGACTCCACTGTAGCAGTGCAAGGTCCTTGACTCAGGGCATAGTCAGACTCCACTGTAGCAGTGCAAGGTCCTTGACTCAGGGCATAGCCAGACTCCACTGTAGCAGTGCAAGGTCTTTGACTCACACTGCAGTCAGACTCCACTGTAGCAGTGCAAGGTCCTTGACTCACAGTGTAATCAGACTCCACTGTAGCAGTGCAAGGTCCTTGACTCACAGTGCAGTCAGACTCCACTGTAGCAGTGCAAGGTCCTTGACTCACACTGTAGTCAGATTCCACTGTAGCAGTGCAAGGTCCTCGACTCACACTGTAGTCAGATTCCACTGTAGCAGTGCAAGGTCCTTGACTCGCAGTGCAGTCAGACTCCACTGTAGCAGTGCAAGGTCCTTGACTCAGAGCATAGCCAGACTCCTCTGTAGCAGTGCAAGGTCCTTGACTCAGGGCATAGTCAGACTCCACTGTAGCAGTGCATGGTCTTTGACTCGCAGCGTAGTCAGACTTCACTGTAGCAGTGCAAGGTACTTGACTCGCAGTGTAGTCAGACTCCACTGTAGCACTGCAAGGTGCCTGACTCAGGGCATAGTCAGAGTTCACTGTTGTGGTGCAAAAGCCCTCACTCATCCCATAATCAGACTCTATTGTAGCAGTGCAAGGTCCTTGACTCGCAGTGTAGTCAGACTCCACTGTAGCAGTGCAAGGTGCTTGACTCACAGTGTTGTCAGACTCCACTGTAGCAATGCAAGGTGCCTGACTCGCAGTATAATCAGATTCCACTGTAGCAGTGCAAGGTCCTCAACTCAGGGCATAGTCAGAGTTCACTGTTGTGGTGCAAAAGCCCTTACTCACCCCATAATCAGACTCTATTGTGGCAGTGCAAGGTCCTTGACTCAGGGCATAGTCAGACTCCACTGTAGCAGTGCAAGATCCTTGACTCTGGGCATAGTCCGACTCCACTGTAGCAGTGCAAGGTCCTTGACTCGCAGTTATGGCTCAACCAAACTCTGCTTCCATGATGCAGAGTCAGACTTCCCGATGCCGTCTCTAGCTCATGGCTGGGACAAAATCCACTGTCCAAAGGCCCTGCTTTGCAGCCTAATCAGACTCTGCTGTTGCAATGCAAAGTCCCTGGCTCATTACATAGTCAGACTCAGCTGTTGCATTGTGAAGTCCCCAGCTTGAGTTGATTTTCAGTTGATGATGGAACTTTTTGGGTCAGTGAAGAAAGTTCAAAACTGAAACAAATCACAAGCATACCACAAACGAGATAAAACAAACACACAAGAACCCTGATGAAAAGTGGCAGCCAAAAACGGGCACGGTATTCCTACGCTGCACTGGGCTCGAAATAACACCCACCCCGCTTCTTTCAACACCACGCTTTAAAAACACTGTCTGTCCAACCCTGTAAAAAGAAGCTCCAGGTTCATATACTAGACTGCTCTAAAAACTTTAAATCACATTATATACCCCAGACTTATTATATACCCCAGACTTATTATATACCCCAGACTTATTATATACCCCAGACTTACTATATACCCCAGACTTACTATATACCCCAAACTTACTATATACCCTAGACTTATTATATACACCAGACTTATTATATACCCCAGACTTATATACCCCAAACTTATTATATATCCCAGACTTATTATATACCCCAGACTTATTATATACCCTAGACTTATATACCCCAAACTTATTATATACCCCAGACTTATTATATTCCCCAGACTTATATACCCCAAACTTATTATATATCCCAGACTTATTATATACCCCAAACTTATTATATACCCCAGACTTATTATATATCCCAGACTTATTATATACCCCAAACTTATTATATATCCCAGACTTATTATATACCCCAGACTTATTATATACCCCAGACTTATTATATATCCCAGACTTATTATATATCCCAGACTTATTATATACCCCAAACTTATTATATATCCCAGACTTATTATATACCCCAAACTTATTATATATCCCAGACTTATTATATATCCCAGACTTATTATATATCCCAGACTTATTATATACCCCAGACTTATTATATACCCCAAACTTATTATATATCCCAGACTTATTATATACCCCAAACTTATTATATATCCCAGACTTATTATATACCCCAAACTTATTATATACCCCAAACTTATTATATATCCCAGACTTATTATATACCCTAGACTTATTATATACCCTAGACTTATATACCCCAAACTTATTATATACCCCAGACTTATATACCCCAGACTTATATACCCCAGACTTATTATATACCCCAGACTTATTATATACCCCAGACTTATTATATACCCCAGACTTATTATATACCCCAGACTTATTATATACCCCAGACTTATTATATACCCCAGACTTATATACCCCAGACTTATTATATACCCCAGACTTATTATATACCCTAGACTTATTTACCCCAAACTTATTATATACCCCAGACTTATTATATACCCCAGACTTATATACCCCAAACTTATTATATACCCCAGACTTATATACCCCAAACTTATTATATACCCCAGACTTATTATATACCCTAGACTTATTATATACACCAGACTTATTATATACCCCAAACTTATTATATACCCTAGACTTATTATATACCCCACACTTATTATATACCCCAGACTTATTATATACCCCAAACTTATATACCCTAGACTTATTATATACCCCAGACTTATTATATACCCCAAACTTATTATATACCCCACACTTATTATATACCCTAGACTTATTATATACACCAGACTTATTATATACCCTAGACTTATTATATACACCAGACTTATTATATACCCCAAACTTATTATATACCCTAGACTTATTATATACCCCACACTTATTATATACCCCAAACTTACTATATACCCCAGACTTATCATATACCCCAGGTTTGTTATATACCCCAGACTTATTATATACCCAAGACTTATTATATATCCCAGGCTTATTATATACCCCAGACTTATTATATACCCCAGGCTTTTTATATACCCCAGACTTATTATATATCCCAGGCTTATTATATACCCCAGACTTATTATAGACCCCAAACTTATTATATATCCCAGACTAATTATATACTCCAGACTTATTATATACCCCAGACTTATTATATACCCCAGACTTATTATATACCCCACACTTATTATATACCCCAGACTTATTATATATCCCAGACTTATTATATACTCCAGACTTATTATATACCCCACACTTATTATATACCCCATACTTATTATACGCTCCAGACTTATTATATACTCCAAACTTATTATATTCCCCAGACATATTATATACCCCACACTTATTATATACCCCAGGCGAAGAGAAGAGGAAATAAAGGAAGGAAAATAAAAAGCTTGAGTCCATACCAAATCCAATCCCAGCTGTTGTTGGTGCTTGTGGAGGTACTACACGCTATTAAGGGGAAAGTGTTTCAGTCACAGGTGACTCATATTTATCCAGTGAGCTTCTAATGTAGTTATTGATGTGCCCAGGAATGTCCACAGGCCCTTCTTCCCCATCCTTCTGGGTTTGAAGTGTTGGACACTCTCCACATGCGTGGCTCAGCTAGGCCTGGCTCTTCCTCGTGAGTGTATTAAACGCTTGCTGGACATGGCAGGTTGGGAGCTGGGACGCATGCGTTGGGATTGGATTTGATTAGATTAGATTAGTTCCCAGTGCATCAAATGAAACGAGACAGCTGGACCTGATGCAGACCGTGCGCTTTCCTCATGACCTGGCAGCTTCAGCATGTCCGCTCTGACCTGAGACAGCACGGCTGCTAACAAGTGTTAGGAAAGCAGGAGGGAAAACAGATATCAACAGAGCCTTGGGTCGCTGGATGATTAAAGGGGCTGTGCCGAGTAGATCTGGAGCCTACACACGCACAAACGTTTCTCTGAACCTCCTAGACGTCTATGCAAGGTAGCGGAGGGGGAATTCCATATCATGTGTAGCATCAAGTTAGCGTTTCCTCCATCTTTAGTGCAGCTGTATGAAAAACCATGTTCCTGTATAGGTGAACGCAAGCAAAGCAACAACGCTACCCGCCCCAGGTGCCAAAATATTAGAGGTGTCAATTTTAACGCTAGTATGTTAGCATACCGTTAGCATGCAAATCATTTTAATGTGAAACTCGTAGACTTGTTTTAAGCACAAATGAATCACTTTGGCCCCTACAGCCTCTCGCTATCATCACCAGAATTCATGAACTGTATGCCAGCGAAAGGGCAAAGCAAGCTTAGCAGTTGGCACAAGCTACATGTGTTGCTCTGACTGGAGTCAACTGGACATGAGTAAGCAACCGTAACTACCTCGGTGTAACGACGCACCTAATCGATGACCGATGGCGACTGCCCTCGCTCACTTTAGCTGTGGTGAAAACAGAGGACGCTTTTAGCTGAAGCATGCGCTAGCCAGTGTTCTGATGTTGGGTGGAAGATAACGGATAAGGACGGCACTATAGGAACAGATACAATCGGGAGTTCACTGTTCGAGCATCTGCCTTGTGTAGCGCACTCTGTGGCTACATCGGGTTTGCAGACGCTTTAGCTGAGTGCCGTGAACTAGTTGGACATTTCAGTTGACGGTTTCAGGTCATCTCGTACAACTAAGAGTGGAAAACTGACTGTTTGATTTTTCAAAGACTCTGTGGCATCCAGTTTCTTAAATACGTCTGCTCACAGTAGCGTTTGACATTGAATGTGATGAAGAAGAAAAAGCGTGTGTGAGTGGAGAGCTTGGGCCTTGCCATTTGGCTGATGTTGCTGGTTCTGGCTCTGGGAGGAATCGGGACGAGCTTGAAGTGCTGTTGTTCTCCTTCATTTCCTGTCGAGGAAGCTCACTGATTTGATTTTCTGGCCACCGGTGGAACGTGATGCAGCCTGTCCGTCCCAGATATTCCAGACTTCCTTGGGTTTGAGGTGGTGGTCTTCACATCCAGACCTAGATTGTCTGTGGAGTCAAGGAACTGGCCCAAAGTGGACAAATAAGAGATGCCTGGGTGGGAACTTGTCAAGGGTTGGGCAGCCATCCTTGGAAGTGGTTCCGAGAAAAGAGTGGGTGGAGGGGTTTGAGAAAATGGAGTGAGCTCCTCTGGCTCTTCTTCGCTGGGAAGCCCAGTCAGTACCCTATTAAAACAGCTCTCACTGTATGAGGGGTTTCTCCCTATGCTTTAGATGTTTGGGGTGGTTCCTTTATAGGATCATATTTGACGTTTGTCTTTTATGTTTTTCCCTTTAACTGCTTTTATAATGCTCGTGTGGTTTCATCTACCACATCCAGTCGTAATTCCTTTTAAATCATTTGGGGATTTTTCCAACCTGGCTTTATCCGTTTATCCCTCGTACATGTACTCAGTCTTTGCAGTTTGGGCTCAAATGTGCAGTAGACTCTGAGGCTCAGACAGTTATTCCCATCTATTCCACTTAAAGAGAATAAAGAATGCCGCTACAGACTTTCTGCAGTAACAACCCTCACTTCTGCGCGCATGGGCGGGGCTAAACAGCCATATGTTAAACGTGTCGTCAGTTACTACCATTCACAAGTCTGGAATTGCGGTTCAGAAAGCTGGAATCAAAATTCAAGAAGCTTCTGTTCTCAGTACAGGATTCCAAACTCTACTATAACAAAGTGTCATGCAATGGTTGTGACATCAGAGTCATCTCCAATCTGGAATAGGTTTCTCAGCAAGGTGTCTGAGGTTGGTTTCCAGGTGGAGGTAGATGGATGTAAAAGTCTGCATTGCAGGAACCACCACGTTGTCTTGCTCTATGGCACTAAAACTCACCGTCATGCTCACAAGCAACCGGAAAACCAATCCAGTGTGTACCGGGACAACACATGCATGCAGAAACATCCCACAGATGAAGACATACTGCATATAAATCATAATACTCATGCTATAATTAGCATGTATAATTAACATAAAAGAAAAAAATGTGCATGACCAGTTAAAAAGTGATGAATGTTTTGAACTTGAACCTGATTGGGCCATCTCTACCAATCGGTAGAGGTAAGTTAATCTAAAAGAATCCATTAGAAGTCACTACCGAGTCTTTCAATTGATATGTTTTCATTGTTGTCATCCACAGAGGAAGCAAGCAACAAGTATATTGCTCCACATATGTGTTTTGTTTTTGGTGGAATCAGCATATTATGGTTTCAGAGGTTTCGATGAATTATGAAACTTTATAAAACAAAAAGAAGTCTAATAAGGGTCAAATCATTTTCTAGAAATATGTGCTACCAAATGGTCTAATTGTTTCTTAATGATAAATGTGTCTATGCCAAGCTAATGTCATTCAAATAGACCGCTTGCTTTATTACTAAATCAATTAACAGTCCACATCCAGTATTAGTACCTTTCCTACATACTGACAATTTAAATGGACAAGGTGTTAGAAAAGCTCAGATTAGTAATTTGAATAATGGCGTTTTATATAGTTTGATAATTCGGCAACGATTAGAATATATAAATAACACAAGGGAAAACAGATGAGTAAACAGTAAGGAAGTAACTCAGTCTAAATACACTGATCATCAAAAGAATAGCTGCACCAAGAAGGAAGCAGCTGACAGGACTGGAACTTGGTAGGTAGGTTGGTGGGTAGGTGCAGCTGGAAGAGTTGGCGAGAGGTTGCATCATAGGGCTGCAGGAAGCGGGATGGTCTTATTGACGTAGTGTGCTCCATATACCGGTCGTGTGGATATTACCCTAGCACACTGTTAGCGGCAGTGAATAGAGGAAGGCACGCACCGGCGACATTAAGGATCTGGGAGACCTACATGAACCACGGAGGGGGTGAACAAACGAGCTGTCCGTCATGCACAGAGTGACCCAACAGCCATGACGGCATTGCTGTCCATAAGTCATCCTGCTAGTGCAGCACCATTGGCAGACGGTCTCACAGTGCAAGACTCCATGCACACAGTCCGTTACGATGACCGTCCGTAACACCACGTCAACATCACCAAGGACTGCAATGGTGTCGTGCCAGACTGCCACATCTGGCAGTTCCCTCTGGGTGCACCCAGGCTTTGGATATGTAGTTAGTGTAGTTCTGAAGCAGGCAACCATGCGACAACACGTGAACAGCGTCACCTTTAGACGGTCAGTCAGCCTCAGCTGTGGAATGAGCCCTAATGACCGGTGAGCACCATAATGAAGTCTGGCATCTGCCAATCATTTTCCGTCGTGATTATTCCAGGATCATTCATTTGTGAATACAGTGTGTCAGATGATGTCATGTACCCTCGTACGGGACTACGGGCGGGTTACCTAAAGCGCCCCTCCAGGTGTTCCATGTTTGTCCACCCAGCTGTGTTATCCGGAGTGGTTTGGTGGAGTTCAGCAGCAGTACACCGAGGAGGCCCTGGACGTGAGTGCAGGCTTGTTTTCTGAAGGGGTGTGTCCAGTGTTTTCGGCGATGCGCCGCGGTGGACTGTTGTGAGATTAGCATGACTTAGCTTCGCGGCGTAGCTTGCACAATGTTACAAAGAGGAACATGAGCCAGCGAGTGTCTCCTGTGTTCTCCTCTTCCGTGGTCCGCTGAGCCTACAAATATTTTCATGCGGAGGGTTATCATAACACGACCTTCTGAAGCGGCAAAACAAAGCATTCCTTCTCCTCAGGCATTCACAATAAGAGTCTCTCTCTCTCGCTCTCTCGCTCACTCTTTTACCATCCAATACTTTTACCCTCATCCGCTCGCTCACGTTCTTCCACTCTAGATAGTGCTCTCACTGGTGTTTATCTAGGACACTTGCCATTTGTACGAGAGGGCCGTGGCCTTTTCCATACTCACAAAAATACATGCGGTAAATATTTAATAATATTTTTGTGCATTTATTATCACAACAATAGCTGCACCTAGAAGGAGGTGTGGGAGTGCGGTGGTGTTGGGAAGGAAGATAAAGGTGACCAGGATCAATAACTGATGATACATTTAGACTGATATGATCAATATTTACTGAGCTACACATACAGAAGTCTGTCTCTCAGTATGGTGTCCGGCTAACCCAACATGCCAGACGTCTCGGTATGGAGCTGTAGAGGTTCCTAATGGTGTCCTGTGATAATCCATCCCATGCAGCTTGAATGTCTCCACACAGTTCCTCCACACACGGATTCGTTGGGCGTCTCCACCAAGACTAAAGCGGGACTCGTCATTGAAGAAGACCCGCTGCCATTCTGGGTCACTCCATGACAGTCTGGTACGACACCACTGCAGTCTTTGGTGACGGTGACGTGGTGTTAAGGACGGTCAACGTAACGGTCTGTGTTCATGCAGTCCTGAGTCTTTCAACCATATGCTAATGGTGCTGGCAATAACAAGATGACTCATGGTGGACATGACTGCTCACTGAATGTCCACACTGGAGGCTCAGTGAGGTACAGTGTTAAGACCTCCCTTGCTTATGTCACAGGTATGAAACCAACCATGTCAAGCCTACCTACCAGAGCACGTTTCATTTTAGGACCAGGTCATAGTGAGTAGATAGGCATGTAGATCCGCATCTGTGTGTTTTTCACTCTGACCAATCACATACCTTCTATCTAGAACATCAGAGCACACATGCATCATTAGTACTGACAAACTACAGTGGACAGCCTTTTGGTGAAGCTTAGATTAGTCATTTGGTCAGCGGTGTTGGTGTGGATGCTTAGCATTACAGACGTGGACGTCGAACCCGGCCCGCCTGCGCCCGTGGATGAAGCACCCGGCCCACCTGCGCCCGTGGATGAAGCCCCCAGGCCCACCTGCGCCCGCGGAAGACGCAGCCGGCCCGCCTGCGCCAGTGGAAGACGCACCCGGCCCGCCTGCGCCAGTGGAAGACGCACCCGGCCCGCCTGCGCCAGTGGAAGACGCACCCGGCCCGCCTGTGCCAGTGGAAGACGCACCCGGCCCGCCTGCGCCAGTGGAAGACGCACCCGGGTGTCCGGAATGTTCCGGTGTCTACAGTGTTGTCCGTCCCTGTTCCCGTTACTGTCTCTGTTCCTGTCCCCACTGTAGTCTTTGTCCCCGTCCAGTCCCCTGTCCAGTCATTGTTTGTCCAGCCCCCTGTCCCGCCGACGTTTGTCCAGCCCCCTGTCCCGCCGACGTTTGTCCAGCCCCCTGTCCCGCCGTCGTTTGTCCAGCCCCCTGTCCTGCCGTCATTTGTCCAGCCCCCTGTCTTGCCGTTTGTTCAGCACACCATCATTCTCGCTAGCTCCCTATCTATCACTCAAACTCTCACTCGTTCAGCCACACGTCCACTTCCTCGCTCACTCCCTTTCTCCCTGCCCCGCTGGTCTACCATACCCTGCCCTGGTCCATGCCAGCCGCTAATTAAAGGCCAGTAAAAATAATCCTGGAGTTGCTAAGCTCATGAGTTTCTGTGTGCAGAGGGCGAGCACGCCGAGCTGCCAGCCTGGGCTCGTGGAGCACGTTCGTCAGCATGCTCTCCTATGTAGGTCAGCAAACTGAAACCTCGGGCATTTCTTCGGCCCCTCCTCCCCCAAAAATCACCCCCCTGTCCAGCTGCACCAGGAGAATACTGTGTCCCCAGACCTCTGAGCAGCACTCCAGTCTGCTCCAGACTAACGTTTACAAGCTGCTAGTGCTGAATAGTGACCTTTATGAGGGCCGCTCACACCTAGCTGTTGAATTAGGCCCATAAGGGTGGACAAGGGGCAACTGTCCATGTCCTGTGTCAGCAGTGCAGCCTGAGATTCCCAGCGAGTCTGGTGTTCTGCTGAAATACAGTTTGCTAGTCTAGTCCCAGACGTTGTTGTGATTCAATCCCAAGTCGTCATGCTCAGTGGCAGTGATTCCCTATTTCACAGTGGAGTCTAAGATGAACTGGACAGCATGGCTACTCTAATGAGCTCCTTGTGGGTTGCTCTGTCTGTTGGCCGTCCACAAGTGCTGAAAGAGGGAGAAAGTAGGCTCACATGCACCTGTCCAATCACACGATACATCTATAATCTCGTTCCCATTGCCGAAATTCAACCCAGTCGGATCAGTGACGATGTGGGGGCCAGCTAGGAAGCATTATGTCCCAGAGACTCTACAGTGCTAACCGCCAACTAGCCGACCTCGGAGTAGCTGCCAAAACCAGAGGGAAAAATAAGTGACATGTTAATACCATTGTTGCAGATCTCACGTTTACAGGCACAGTGCCAAAAGTCATGGGACAGGAGCTGGTTCCATGTAGGACACACTCCAGCCAGGGGAAGTGCACCAGTGCTCACAATTACCCATAGGCAACCACTACGCTGTCCACTGTGGGTGGTAATGATGTATTCCCGCTACACATGTGACACTACGGATCCCGGAATGCTAAATGCCTGCTCAAGTTTGGAAATAGAATGACCCATCCGCCCGCCACCCACCATCATGCCTCCGGAAATTCACATCACCTTGAGCATTCTAGCCAGGTGTTAGTGGGTGTTCCCTAGCAGTCCCCTGGGGTAACGACACTTCATAGTCAGTTTACATACTGCAGTCTCATGACGTCAAACACCAAAACCAATCAGCCCTCCCCTCAGTGCTCCTTCAGAAGCTTCAGAAGTTGATGTTCTCTACCTGTCATCATCATGCCTTTCTGCTCCTCATGAAGCTGAACTCGGCTTCTTTTTCAACAGCTTGTTTTCGAGTTTTGCTGGTCCATCTTAAATGGTTCTGCAGGACCAAGTGACATGCCTCAGGTCCCAGAAGTGCAGAGGCTAATGTAATGGGATTGTACGGGGTTCAGAGGGTCATCAGAGGAATGTATTCTGGTACAATTAGCCTGGTACTAAAAGTGGTACTAAAGGTGGTCCTAAAAAGTAGGACTAAAAAGTAGTACTAACAAGCGGTACTAAAGGTGGTCCTAAACAGTAGTACTAAAAAGTGGTACTAAATGTGGTCCTAAAAAGTAGGACTAAAAAGTAGTACTAACAGTTGGTACTAAAAGGCAGTACTAAAAAGCAATACTTAAAATTAGTACTAAAAGTGCTCCTAAAAAGTAATACTAAAATGAAATACTTAATGTGAAACATAAAGTAGTACTAAAGGTAGTCCTAAAAAGTAGGACTAAAATGTAGTACTAACAATTGTTACTAAAAGCGGTACTAAAGGTGATCCTAAAAAGTTGTACTAAAAGTGATACAAAAAGTAGAACTAAAATTGATCCTAAAAAGTAGGACTAAAAGGTAGTATTATAAATGGGTACTAAAAGTAACACTAAAAGGCAGTACTAAAAAGAAGTACTACAAGTGGTGCTAAAGGTGGTCCTTAAAAGTAGGACTGAAAAGTAGTACTAACAATTGTTACTAAAAGTAGGACTAAAAGGGAAAAACTAAAATGTCATACTAAAAGTCATACTAAAAGTGCTACTAAAATAGTACTAAAAATGTAACAAAAAGTAGAACTAAAGATGGTCCCAAAACCTAGGACTAAAAGGTAGTACTATAAATGGATACTTGAAGTAACACTAACAGGCAATACTAAAAAGTAGTATTAAAAGTCATACAAAAAAGTGGTACTAAAAATAGTACTACAAGTGTAACAAAAAGTAGAACTAAATGTGGTCCTAAAAACTAGGACTAAAAGGTAGTACTATAAATGGGTACTAAAAGTAACACTAAAAGGCAGTATTAAAAAGTAGTACTACAAGTGGTGTTAAGGGTGGTTCTAAAAAGTAGGACTAAAAGGTAGTACTATAAATAACACAGTATTAAAAAGTAGTACTACAAGTGGTCCTAAATGTGGTCCTAAAAAGTAGGACTAAAAATGGGTACTAAAAGTAGCACTAAAAGGCAGTACTAAAAAGTAGTACTAAAAAGTAGTACTAAAAGTGTAACAAAAAGTAGAACTAAAGGTGGTCCTAAAAACTAGGACTAAAAGGTAGTACTATAAATGGGTACTAAAAGTAACACAGTAATAAAAAGTAGTACTACAAGTGGTCCTAAAGGTGGTCCTAAACAGTAGGACTAAAAATGGGCACTAAAAGTAGCACCAAAAGGCAGTACTAAAAAGTAGTACTAAAAAGTAGTACTAAAAGTGTAACAAAAAGTAGAACTAAAGGTGGTCCTAAAAACTAGGACTAAAAGGTAGTACTATAAATGGGTACTAAAAGTAACACAGTAATAAAAAGTAGTACTACAAGTGGTCCTAAAGGTGGTCCTAAACAGTAGGACTAAAAATGGGTACTAAAAGTAGCACTAAAAGGCAGTACTAAAAATACTACTTGTCTTTTCAATGTTGAATAACTACATGCCAGGAGAAACCAGTCTCAGCATTATGGCTTCCTAACATTAAGAACGACGTACAGAGGCAGTACAGGTGACGCGTGTGCTTTAGGCGTGACCCTGTACGTCTGTTTGAAAACGTCATTAAAGATTTTGGTGGAGTTGGACGTGTGTTTAAGAAAGGCGTGTGTGTCCTCTTAACTCTGCATCCTTCAAACCTGCTCTCACGCGAAAGAACGGATCTCCCAACCGAGCAAACCGTTTCTACCTTTAGGCCCATGTGACGGTGGAAAGCTCTTCATCCATATGACTGTAGAATGTGTATCGTTAGATCAGGACTACAGCATCACTCCCAATAACAGCAGAGAGGAAACCAGACAGGAGGACCTGGAATTCACCACACGGAAAAGCTCTTTTAGGATCTGCTGGTTAGAACAGAGGTTCTTTAGTCAAGTACAATGTATATACGCTGTACTGCCAAAAGGATTCACTTGCCTGCCTTCACACGCATATGAGCCATTCTCAACCCATAGGGTTTAATATGATGTCAGCCATAACAGCTAGAACAGCTTCATCTCCTCTGGGAAGGCCTTCCACAAGGTTCAGGAATGGGAATTTTTGACAATCTGTTGGACGAGAAGGCCTGGCTCGCAGCCTCCGCTCTAACTCCTCCCAAAGGTGTCCTATCGGGTTGAGGTCAGGACTGCCAAGTTCTTCCAGACCACACGCTCATTCATGTCTGTGTGGAGCCTGCTTTGGGCACTGGTGTCCAGTCATGTTGGATAAGGAAGGGGCCAAACTGAGTCCAGTGGTGGCGCTTTGCTCCACTGTATTCGGTGCTTTGCATTGCGCTTGGTGATGTAAGGCTTGGATGCAGCTACTCGGCCATGGACACCCATTCCATGAAGCTCTCTACACACGGTTCTTGAGCTGACCTGAAGGCCACATGAAGTTTGGAGGTCTTGTAGAGACGGACTCTGTAGAAAGGTGGTGACCTCTGCGCACCATGAGCCTCAGCATCCACTAACATCCACATGGTTGAGCTGCTGTCCTTCCCAATCGCTTCCACTGTGCTATACTCCCACTGACAGTGGACTGGGGAATATTTAGCAGGGAGGAAATTCCATGAGTGGACTTGTTACACAGGTGGCATCCTACCACGGTACCCTGCTGGAACTCACTGGTACAATGGTTCTTGTTTACCATTTCATTCATTCATTCATTCATTCATTCATTCATTCATATATTCATTCATCTTCTGAGCTGTTTATCCTTCTGGATCATGCTGGAGCCTATCGAAACACCCCGGACGGGCCGCCTGGTCATCACAGGGCACTACCATAACCCCTTATCGCTGGTCTGTGAAGGCACTACCACAGGCACTACTGTGATGTACCTGTATCCTGTTTACCCAACACGGATACATGTGCTCCGTCACTACCCGGCAGTGGGAGTCCATGATTCCTGCTTGGAAAAGGAACATGGCTGAAGTACCATGATGGATGTCACTCAGAGGAGGAGCACAGTACATCTCCTTCTCCACCTCTATGCTAACACTTGTTGCATTATGGCTAATTTGTCTCTGGATCCAGCTCCACCTTCCTCAGATTCCTTTTCAGCCACCCTATCTGCCCAGATGACATTCTGCAGTGCCCCCCTCACCACCACCCGTATTGCCCATTTGTGTAATGCCCTCTCAGGCATCCGCACCCCGAGCCTCACATTGCTGGGACATAAATACCATCTCTGTTTACAAACACCGGCTAACTGCTTGCTAGCGGAGCATACGAGTGTTAGGCCCCCGATGATTGCACTTCTCCGCTATCGGTCTTTGGGTTTTGTTTGGGGGCAGGGCGGTTCCTGAGCCTGCCAAAGGTCTGCTTAAATAACATGACTGATTTAATTGAATTCACGGTCACATGGTAGACCCTCAGTCTCCAGTGAAGGACCTGATTACGGTGGATTCCTGGTGGGCCCATTGGGGTCAGTTCAGCACCTGTTGGTCAGGGGTTTAGTGTGTCGAGATTCGGAACACACACCTTGTGCTTCCACTCGCTGGCCACTTTATTAGAAACACCCCCCTTGTGCTTCCACTCACTGGCCACTTTATTAGAAACACCCACCTTGTGCTTCCACCCACTGGCCACTTTATTGGAAACACCCACCTTGTGCTTCCACTCACTGGCCACTTTATTAGAAACACCTACCTTGTGCTTCCACTCACTGGCCACTTTATTAGAAACACCCCCCTTGTGCTTCCACTCGCTGGCCACTTTATTAGAAACACCTACCTTGTGCTTTCACTCACTGGCCACTTTATTAGAAACACCCACCTTGTGCTCCCACTCGCTGGCCACTTTATTAGAAACACCCCCCTTGTGCTTCCACTCACTGGCCACTTTATTAGAAACACCCACCTTGTGCTTCCACTCACTGGCCACTATATTAGAAACACCCACCTTGTGCCTCCACTCACTGGCCACTTTATTGGAAACACCCACCTTGTGCTTCCACTCACTGGCCACTTTATTAGAAACACCTACCTTGTGCCTCCACTCACTGGCCACTTTATTAGAAACACCCACCTTGTGCCTCCACTCACTGGCCACTTTATTAGAAACACCCACCTTGTGCTTTCACTCGCTGGCCACTTTATTAGAAACACCCACCTTGTGCTCCCACTCACTGGCCACTTTATTAGAAACACCCACCTTGTGCTTCCACTCGCTGGCCACTTTATTAGAAACACCCACCTTGTGCTTCCACTCGCTGGCCACTTTATTAGAAACACCCACCTTGTGCTTCCACTCACTGGCCACTTTATTAGAAACACCCACCTTGTGCTTTCACTCACTGGCCACTTTATTAGAAACACCCACCTTGTGCCTCCACTCGCTGGCCACTTTATTAGAAACACCCACCTTGTGCTTCCACTCACTGGCCACTTTATTAGAAACACCTACCGTGTGCTTCCACTCACTGGCCACTTTATTAGAAACACCTACCTTGTGCTTCCACTCACTGGCCACTTTATTGGAAACACCAACCTTGTGCTTCCACTCACTGGCCACTTTATTGGAAACACCAACCTTGTGCTTCCACTCACTGGCCACTTTATTGGAAACACCAACCTTGTACTTCCACTCACTGGCCACTTTATTAGAAACACCCCCCTTGTGCTTCCACTCACTGGCCACTTTATTAGAAACACCCCCCTTGTGCTTCCACTCACTGGCCACTTTATTAGAAACACCCACCTTGTGCTTCCACTCACTGGCCACTTTATTAGAAACACCCCCCTTGTGCTTCCACTCACTGGCCACTTTATTAGAAACACCCACCTTGTGCTTCCACTCGCTGGCCACTTTATTAGAAACACCTACCTTGTACTTCCACTCACTGGCCACTTTATTGGAAACACCCACCATGTGCTTCCACTCACTGGCCACTTTATTAGAAACACCCACCTTGTGCTTCCACTCACTGGCCACTTTATTAGAAACACCCACCTTGTGCTTCCACTTACTGGCCACTTTATTAGAAACACCCACCTTGTGCTTTCACTCACTGGCCACTTTATTAGAAACACCTACCTTGTGCTTCCACTCGCTGGCCACTTTATTAGAAACACCCACCTTGTACTTCCACTCACTGGCCACTTTATTAGAAACACCCACCTTGTGCTTCCACACTCTGGCCACTTTATTAGAAACACCTAGTTTAGGTTTACAATAACTGTCCACTGGGTGGCGGATCATTCTGAGCACAGCAGTGACTTGGTAGCATGTGTTATTGGTATACAGCCGTGGTGCTGGTGCTGGCTTCTGCTACAGTCTGTAACATTACACCAGTAAGGTGGAACCCCAAATGCACCACTATGCCCTCCATCTTGCCATAGTTGGTCATGTCTGACTCCTACTCCATGCACGCCAGTGTTAACTGTGGGTTACGCAAGCTAGTCTTACCATCCGTATGAAAACCAGTTGCATCCATCTCTATTCTGGTCTTTTGCAGGGCTAACCGCACTAATCCCAAACTGCTGGTGCTTCCCGGTTACACCTTCGCCTTTGCTTGCTGCAACATCTTGAAGGCCTGGGCTTCAAGAAATCCCCATAACTATCTGGCCAGTTCTGCCCACAATAACCAACTGGTGATGGACATTCCTGCTCTCCAGTGAGTCAGACAAGCAGATGGGCAAAATGGAGGCAGATCTATCAAGCAGGCCGTAACGACCAAATTACACAAGACAAACCGAAGCCAAAGCCAAACAAACATAACCAGCAACAGGTTTGGGGGTAACGAGGAGCTTTGTGAAATGGTAGAACGTTCCGAGGAGATCCAAGCGGAGGAGGTGGGGGTCTCCTGTGATTTTCAGCTACAGCATCACAAGGTCTGTTTTGCCCTCGTCCGCAAAAAACAAATAGTTGGCTGCTCGAATAGTCACACATCACTGGTAACAACGGCCGTGTTCGGATAACAACGCGACCGCCAAATTATACAACGGGCGCACCATGCCTTCTGTTACCGACCGCAGGGCCGGTCCTGGTGAGCTAGCGGCTGCGGCACTGCTTCAGCAATGCCTGACTGGCCTAATCCCTTCCACGCTGTGTTGGTTTTGTCCATTTCCCATGCTTTTTGTTTTCTCCCTTTGTTTGCCGTTGCAGCTTGTCCTGTTCTGGCATTCCGGTGTGAGTCGTTCCGGGCAGGCCAGCGTAAGAATAACAGAGGAGCAATGGAAGAAACAGAAACATGACCTTGATTACACTCACGTACCTTCATCTTGCTTTCTCTCACTGGGCTTCACTCTGAGCACGTTTTTCCATGACTGTGAAGCTGTATCAAGGCTGAAGCGGGGCCTTAACCTTCCTCTGTAAGCTTGTAATTACTCGAGTCACTACGGTTGGCCTTGTAACGCTGAGAAGCCAAGCGTGGTTTGGCCCGCGTCTGGTCTGAGACGCTACTGTCCAGCACTTTGATGTTTTGACACAGTAATGACCTTGTGTTGTTCCGTGGAGGGAGAGTTTCGTCTCCTGCTTGGGCTTGACTGCGTGTCTGGAATCTGCCATGCCTTTGCCTTTCTGACGGACGTGTCTCTGGCGGAGGGTTTGAATCTGAGATGCTATGTCTGGACGCGAGCTGGGCCGAGACATTTTGCAGTCGATGCAGAGTGTGTGTGTGTGAGTGAGTGAATGAATGAGTGTGTGTGGAAGTGTGTATCGTGGAAAGTCCCTTTCATACCCATTACACCACTTCTCCCCGTCTGTCTGCTGCTGGGGCTGTTCCAAGCTGGCTTGTTCCTTATCTTATCAGTGTTCCACCAAGATGCTGGGCTTTGTCACCAACATGCTTCAAATATTTGCTTTAGTAGTAAATAAAACAGGCACAGCGGCCACTTAATTAGGTACACCTCCTCCTTGTATCAATGCTCAGTGTCCATCTAATCAGCTCCACTGACCATATAGGACACTGTGTAGTTCTACAGGTACAGACTGTAGTCCCTCTGTTTCTCTGTATACTGTATTACCCTGTTCTTCAATGGTCAGGACCCCCACAGGACCACCACAGAGCAGGTATGATGTGGGTGGTGGATCATTCTCAGTACTGCAGTGACACTGACGTGGTGGTGGTGTGTTAGTGTGTGTGGTGCTGGTCTGAGTGGATCAGCAGTGCTGCTGGACTTTTCAGTGTTGCTGCTGGACTGAGAATCGTCCACCAACCAAAACTATTCAGACGAATGCATCCTGTGAGCAGCGTCCTGTGGGCAGCGTCCTGTGGGCAGCGTCCTGTGGGCAGCATCCTGTGGGCAGCGTCCTGTGGGCTGCCTCCTGTGGGCAGCGTCCTGTGGGCAGCGTCCTGTGAGCAGTGTCCTGTGGGCAGCGTCCTGTTGGGCTGCGTCCTGTGAGCAGCGTCCTGTGGGCAGCGTCCTGTGGGCAGCGTCCTGTGGGCAGCGTCCTGTGACCACTGATGAAGAACTGGAGGGTGACCAACACTGCACTGTGCAGCAGCAGATGAGCTATCGTCTCTGACTGTCCATCTACAAGGTGGAGCAGCGAGGTAGGAGTGTCTAATAGAGTGGACAGTGAGTGGACCCAGTGTCTCAACACTCCAGTAGCACTGCTGTGTCTGATCCACTCACACCAGCACCACACACACTAACACACCACCACCACGTCAGTGTCACTGCAGTGCTGAGAATGATCCACCACCCACATCATACCTGCTCTGTGGTGGTCCTGTGGGGGTCCTGACCATTGAAGAACAGGGTAATACAGTATACAGAGAAACAGATGGACTTCAGTCTATACCTGTAGAACTACAGAGTGCTCCTGTATGGTAGGTGGATCCAAGGAGTGTAGATACAAGGAGGAGGTGTACAATACTAAACAACTAGACCATTTGGTAACACATGGGGCAATCATGGGCTGGAGGTTAGGGAACCAGCTTTCTGACCGGATTGTCACTGGTTTGATTCCGACTGTGATGATTGAAGTGCCCTTGAGCAAAGCACCTAACCCCCAAAAACTATGAATAGGACTGCCCACCTCTCTGGGCAAGTGTGCTCTGGGCAAGTGTGGATTTTTGTTGGATAAGTTACATCACTCCACCAAAAACAATCCACAACATGTGGAGAGATGTATGGGTTGCTTGCTTCCTCTATGGATGAGAATAGTAAAGTCGTATCTATTTAAAGACTTGCTCTACAAAAATACAGAGGTCACTAACACACCTCTACCGATTGGTAGAGAGGACACAATCAGGTTCAGTACTTTCTTCATTGAAGATACAATAACTCAAAATGCTCTACCAAACGGTTAAGAAGGACATAAAAGAGGGACCAAACTGTATTTGCTGGCTTTGTACAGGCTCTTCTCTTCTCTTCTCTTTTCTCATACAAATACCGTCCTTCCAGCCACAGAAAAGGCACAGCAAGGCAGCTCATCTATTTAAGAGTGCTTTCACAGGTGCATGAGGGTCAGTGTTCAGGTGAAACGGGACCTGAACACATGCCCACACATACACACGCACACACCCGGGCAGCTCTGACTCACTAAGAGGGGATTTCCTCTCTCTCTCTCTTTCTCTGTCTCTCCCAGAGCTTTTCAGTGCCACTATATCAACACGTCTGTGGGCAGCGAGCAGAGCAGATCCCAATGCCACAGACAGCAGGTGATGCAATTCAGTATAATGCATTGAACCAAACCTCGTATCTACCTTGTCCTGCAGAGGTGCAGTATTGGAGATATGAGGTATTTATGAGCAGATATTAGATATTAATCTGGAATGTGGATGGATACCCAAGTACTTGGTAGTGTTGGGCAGAGAGGAATGCTCAGGGCTGTCTAGGCTCTGATATGTTCTGGGAACTACGAAATACATGTCTATATTTTTTTAGGTAATTTTGAATTGATGACATCACCAGACTTGTTGTAAGTCAACTCTGCAAGTATTACACCAATACGTACAATACTACAGAACGTGTTGGGCCCACTTCTGGGCCACACCCTTGGCTTTGTATTGGCCCAGTATAAGGCAGGGTCCAGATCTGGCTTAACTGCATTACCTACAATGCTAATGCATGAGGCAAAACTACAGACAACTGTATGGCATCTGGTCCTATTCCACATGGCAGTTTATCACTCATGTAAGAAAACCAGAATCAGCCAGTGGTGGACAAAGTACACAAAGCATGTACATAGTTATAGTGTCTCCCTTTAGTTCCTTCCTTGGAGACCTCCACTGGAGTAACAGTACTAAAGTATTTACCTTCAGATGTACTGAAGTATGGAGAGTAACAGTACTAAAGTATGTACCTTCAGATGTACTGAAGTATGGAGAGTAACAGTACTAAAGTATGTACCTTCAGATGTACTTAAGTATGGAGAGTTCCAGTACTAAAGTATGTACCTTCAGATGTACTTAAGTATGGAGAGTAACAGTACTAACGTATGTACCTTCAGATGTACTTAAGTATGGAGAGTAACAGTACTAAAGTGTGTACCTTCAGATGTACTTAAGTATTTAGAGTAACAGTACTAAAGTATGTACCTTCAGATGTACATAAGTATGGAGAGTAACAGTACTAAAGTATGTACTTTCAGATGTATTTAAGTATAGAGAGAACCAGTACTAAAGTATCTACCTTCAGATGTACTTAAGTATGGAGAGTAACAGTACTTAAGTATGTACCTTCAGATGTACTGAAGTATGGAGAGTACCAGTACTAAAGTATGTACCTTCAGATGTACTTAAGTATGGAGAGTACCAGTACTAAAGTATGTACCTTCAGATGTACTGAAGTATGGAGAGTAACAGTACTAAAGTATGTACCTTCAGATGTACATAAGTATGGAGAGTAACAGTACTAAAGTATGTACCTTCAGATGTACTTAAGTATGGAGAGTAACAGTACTAAAGTATGTACCTTCAGATGTACTTAAGTATGGAGAGTAACAGTACTAAAGTATGTACCTTCAGATGTACTTAAGTATGGAGAGTAACAGTACTAAAGTATGTACCTTCAGATGTACTTAAGTATGGAGAGTACCAGTACTAAAGTATGTACCTTCAGATGTACTTAAGTATGGAGAGTACCAGTACTAAAGTATGTACCTTCAGATGTACTGAAGTATGGAGAGTACCAGTACTAAAGTATGTACCTTCAGATGTACATAAGTATGGAGAGTAACAGTACTAAAGTATGTACCTTCAGATGTACATAAGTATGGAGAGTATCAGTACTAAAGTATGTACCTTCAGATGTACTTAAGTATGGAGAGTATCAGTACTAAAGTATGTACCTTCAGATGTACTTAAGTATGGAGAGTAACAGTACTAAAGTATGTACCTTCAGATGTACTGAAGTATGGAGAGTATCAGTACTAAAGTATGTACCTTCAGATGTACTGAAGTATGGAGAGTAACAGTACTAAAGTATGTACCTTCAGATGTACTTAAGTATGGAGAGTAACAGTACTAAAGTATGTACCTTCAGATGTACTTAAGTATGGAGAGTAACAGTACTAAAGTATGTACCTTCAGATGTACTTAAGTATGGAGAGTACCAGTACTAAAGTATGTACCTTCAGATGTACATAAGTATGGAGAGTATCAGTACTAAAGTATGTACCTTCAGATGTACTTAAGTATGGAGAGTATCAGTACTAAAGTATCTACCTTCAGATGTACATAAGTATGGAGAGTACCAGTACTAAAGTATGTACCTTCAGATGTACTGAAGTATGGAGAGTATCAGTACTAAAGTATGTACCTTCAGATGTACTGAAGTATGGAGAGTAACAGGAGCATGGTTTATTACGGCTCTAATGTCCTATTATCATTTCTGGAACAGGACTCTTCATCAGCTCAGTGTAGGTGAACAGGCGCTAGTGTCTCTCTTGGTGCTAGATACAGCTAACAAGGTGGTTACCTGAACTCCTTATACCTTAGACTAACCATTAACAGAGTCAGGCAGAATTACGTTTCAGTAATCTATCTGTAAGTTCTAGATACGTCATCGGCCGTGAATGTGAGGGTTCGGGTAGTTGTTAGGAATGGTAAACAGCAGCTCTGCATCAGGGCTGGTCACTGAAGGACTTACTTGACGAGGTCAAATACAGTCATCATTAGTAATTAATGATGCACCCAGAGGGAATCAACCACCAGGAATGAAACTTCCTGGATAAGTATGACATCATGAGACATGAGGTCAAGTCTCACGCTTGAGCACTCATGCCACATCAGTCAGGACGGGCCTTATCACTGTCCCTGACTGACCCAACAGCCACGGACCTTCAGTGAGCAGTGATGCCTTTCATGAGTCATCCTGTTAGTGCAGCACCATTGGCAGACGGCTGCACCACCCAGGGCTACATGCACACAGACCGTTTAGACGGCGGTCCTTAACACCATGTCAACATAGACAACAAAGACCGCAATGGTGTCATACCAGACTGTCATGGAATCACCGTGGTCAGCACCAAGATGAACAGTAAGTTGTCACATGTCCAGAAGACCTGGTGTTACTCCGCCTTCACGTCTACCACACAATCAGGAACTGTGTGAGGATATTCAAGCTGCATAGGATCTACATTAGGAACCTCTACAGCTCCATACCGAGACGTCTGCCATGTTGGGTTAGCAAACATGGGGGCTGGACACCATACTGAGAGACTTCTGTAGGTGTAGCTCAGTAAATATTGATCATATCAGTCTAAATTTATCATCAGTTATTGATCCTGGTCTCCTTTATCCTCCTTCCCAACACCACCGCACTCCCACACCTCCTTCTGGGTGCAGCTGTTCCACTGATTAGCTTTCAGTACAGTAGTACATGTTCATTTGTTGCAACCCGACAGTGTAAGCATGCTGTTGATTACACACTGCTGCTCGGAAGCATGCCCAGTGCGTGCAGACCATCATGATGCCAATTCATGTCCTACTGGGTTTTATTATAACCGCGTTCGAGGGACTCGTGTTGGTTTGATGAGTTGCATTTCCCAACACGGTGATGAGTCTGCTGCCCCCTTGGCCTTGAAGAAAAGCATCACGCCATGAAGCAGCATGAAATCAAAGAGGAGCTGAGGACTGGAGCCAGGCCTTAGTGGCCACAGCTCAAGGACTGGGACACCAGGATGTTGATCGTCACTCGTTCGGAGACAGAAAAAGCAACACAGCGGGAATTCCATGGCAACACATCTGTCTGACATCTGCTTCCTCGTCATGGTGAATGAAGTGCTGCACTACATGACATAAGTGCATTGCAGCGCTGTGTCAGAGCGTCTGCTCCAGCCATCAGTCTGCTCTGAAGCCTTGTAGTTTGTTTTCACGTGACGGCCGTCACCGCTTCTGCGGGATCTCGGGGACCTCTGGGATTCGAGTTCTCCCTGTAATCTTTCCCCTGTAGCTTCCATGAAGATAATGACATCAAAGGGGATGCCAGCCATTCTTTTTATTTCTGTATATGTCTTATGACAATCTTCCCAAAGTCTAATACATATCGGCTGTATCCACCGTATTCCTCTCCTCTCTGTGTAAACTGGGCGGTCCTAATCTTGGGTAATGGGAGGTGATGTCACAAGACTGCAGTCACTGGCCCCGCCCACACAGAACAGTTTCAGAGTCAGAGAGACTTAGAGAGCTAAAGCTAACCAGCATAACCAACAGCTAGCAAGCTGGACCTCCTGACTGCAGCTGCCTGTCATCCCTTCATCCCTTCGTTCTCTCATCCATCACTAACACTGATCCTTCATCCCTTCATTCTCTCATCCATCACCAAATGTTCCTTCATTCCTTCATCCATCATCAACACTGTTCCTTCATTCCTTCATCCATCACCAACACTGTTCCTTCATTCCTTCATCCATCACCAACACTGTTCCTTCATTCCTTCATCCATCACCAACACTGTTCCTTCATTCCTTCATCCATCACCAACACTGTTCCTTCATTCCTTCATCCATCACCAACACTGTTCCTTCATTCCTTCATCCATCACCAACACTGTTCCTTCATTCCTTCATCCATCACCAACACTGTTTCTTCATTCTCTCATCCATCACCAGCACTGTTCCTTCATTCCTTCATCCATCACCAACACTCTTCCTTCATTCCTTTATTCCTTTATCCATCACCAACACTGTTCCTTCATTCCTTCATCCATCATCAACACTGTTCCTTCATTCCTTCATCCATCATCAACACTGTTACTTCATTCCTACATCCATCCCCAACACTGTTCCTTCATTCCTTCATCCATCACCAACACTGTTCCTTCATTCCTTCATCCATCACCAACACTGTTCCTTCATTCCTTCATCCATCATCAACACTGTTCCTTCATCCCTTCATTCTCTCATCCTTCACCAACACTGATCCTTCATCCCTTCATTCTCTCATCCATCACCAACACTGTTCCTTCATTCCTTTATTCCTTTATCCATCACCAACACTGTTCCTTCATTCCTTTATTCCTTCATCCATCACCAACACTGATCCTTCATTCCTTTATTCCTTTATCCATCACCAACACTGTTCCATCATTCCTTCATCCATCACCAACACTGTTCCTTTATCCCTTTACCCGTACACCAACACTGATCCTTCATTCCTTCATCCATCACCAACACTGTACCTTCATTTCTTCATCCCTTCGTTCCTTTATCCATCACCAACACTGTTCCTCCATCCCTTCATTCCTTCATTCATCACCAACACTGTTCCTTGATCTCTTCATTCCTTTACCCGTACACCAACACTGTCCCTGCATCCCTTCATTCCTTTACCCATACACCAACACTGTTCCTTCACCCCTTCATTCCTTTATCTGTATACTAACATTCTTCTTTCATCCGCCAACATTGCTCCTTCATTTCCTTCATTCTTGCCCTGCTTTGTAAAACATGCCAATGATTAAAGTTTCTTACCCAACAGCTACGATTGCCCTTTCTGGGAGCAGCTGTACTATTGATGATGGGTGTATGTAGATGAGCTCTGATCTAATTGGCTGCCCTCATTCAGATGGCACTTCTTATAACTTCACGACTGCAGGCAAAAAGAGCCGCATACTGTAGATGCAAATGAGTTGTGTGACATCACAACTCATGCAGCTTAGTTTCCTCATATGGACTGAGTGGACTGGACAGTGAATGGTACATTTATATTTGAGGT
>JAMWET010000455.1:0-20000 GCA_024036415.1 Prochilodus magdalenae
ATTAGTCGAGGAGGTGTTAGTCGGAGGTGTTTTTATGTGGGTGGTGTTAGTGTGGGGGTATTAGTGTGGATGGGGTATTAGTCAGGGAGGTGTTAGTCAGAGGTGTTTTTATGTGGGTGGTGTTAGTGTGGATGGGGTATTAGTCAGGGAGGTGTTAGTCGGAGGTGTTTTTATGTGGGTGGTGTTGGTGTAGGTGGTATTAGTGTGGAGGGGTATTAGTCAGGGAGGTGATATTCAGGGGTGTTTTTATGTGGGTGGTGTTGGTGCAGGTGGTGTTAGTGTGGATGGGGTATTAGTCAGGGAGGTGTTTTTTATGTGGGTGGTGTTGGTGTAGGTGGTATTAGTGTGTTAAGGCGTATTAGTGGGGGGGCGGGTATTAGTCAGGGAGGTGTTAGTCGGAGGTGTTTTTTATGTGGGTGGTGTTGGTGCAGGTGGTGTTAGTGTGGATGGGGTATTAGTCAGGGAGGTGTTTTTTATGTGGGTGGTGTTGGTGCAGGTGGTGTTAGTGTGGATGGGGTATTAGTCAGGGAGGTGTCACACAGTCCGCCCCTGTTCCGTCCGGGACATCCTGTGGAAGCCACTCAGAGTTCCTGACTCCTCCCATGCTATTCCTAGGAGCCTTCATGATTCCGTTCCTGCTGCTGCTGGTTCTGGAGGGGATTCCTCTGCTACATCTGGAGTTTGCAGTAGGACAGAGGCTGAGGAAGGGAAGCATCGGGGTCTGGAGGTCCATCAGCCCCTACCTGACCGGAGTAGGTGAGACCACCTTAAACACTCTTTGAAAAGCCGCTAAGGGGGCTCCCGGAGAGCCCACTGTCTCCGCTCTGTCATGGTCAGGTTACACCAGACTCGATGCTAACGTAAAGACTGCGCTCTGGATTCTCAGGTGTAGCATCCATGCTGTGCTCCTTCGTGGTGGGCATGTACTACAACACCATCATGGCCTGGGTCATGTGGTACTTCTTCAACTCCTTCCAGGACCCCCTGCCTTGGAGTAAATGCCCCGTAAATGACAACAGGACAGGTAACCAGGCTTCTGCAGTCGAACACCTCCAAAGGGAGTCCAAATCTAATGTCACTAACAAAACAGCCAGAGACCCGACTGACGTGAAGATCGCCGCCCCTGAATCGCTCTCTCCGCAGGTCTGGTGTCAGAATGCGCCCGCAGCTCCCCAGTGGACTACTACTGGTACAGGGAGACTTTGAACATCTCAACCAGGATCGACGACTCGGGCGGGCTGCAGTGGTGGATGGTGCTGTGTCTGATTGCAGCCTGGGTGATTCTCTGGGTCTGCTGCATCCGAGGCATTGAAACCACAGGCAAGGTAAGAGAACCTTCAAGTTCTGTCCCACATACAGTCAGCTTTAACAATCATCCAGAACCGTAATTCTGTCATTGGGAATGGGGTCTGTCTGACTCACCTGGGCTGAGCTAGCTCACAGCCTTCTGATCAATCAGGGACAGTCTTCTAAACAATCAGGGACAGTCTTCTAAACAATCAGGGACAGTCTTCTAAACAATCAGGGACAGTCTTCTAAACAATCAGGGACAGTCTTCTAAACAATCAGGGACAGTCTTCTAAACAATCAGGGACAGACTTCTAAACAATCAGAGACAGTCTTCTGAACAATCAGGGACAGTCTTCTAAACAATCAGGGACAGACTTCTAAACAATCAGGGACAGACTTCTAAACAATCAGGGACAGTCTTCTAAACAATCAGGGACAGTCTTCTAAACAATCAGGGACAGAGTTCTAAACAATCAGGGACAGTCTTCTAAACAATCAGGGACAGAGTTCTAAACAATCAGGGACAGTCTTCTAAACAATCAGGGACAGTCTTCTAAACAATCAGGGACAGTCTTCTAAACAATCAGGGACAGTCTTCTGAACAATCAGGGACAGACGTCTAAACAATCAGGGACAGTCTTCTAAACAATCAGGGACAGACTTCTAAACAATCAGGGACAGTCTTCTAAACAATCAGGGACAGTCTTCTAAACAATCAGGGACAGTCTTCTAAACAATCAGGGACAGTCTTCTAAACAATCAGGGACAGTCTTCTAACAATCAGGGACAGTCTTCTGAACAATCAGGGACAGTCTTCTAAACAATCAGGGACAGTCTTCTAAACAATCAGGGACAGTCTTCTAAACAATCAGGGACAGTCTTCTGAACAATCAGGGACAGTCTTCTAAACAATCAGGGACAGTCTTCTGAACAATCAGGGACAGTCTTCTAAACAATCAGGGACAGACTTCTAAACAATCAGGGACAGTCTTCTGAACAATCAGGGACAGTCTTCTAAACAATCAGGGACAGTCTTCTGAACAATCAGGGGCAGTCTTCTGAACAATCAGGGACAGTCTTCTGAACAATCAGGGACAGACTTCTAAACAATCAGGGACAGACTTCTAAACAATCAGGTACAGACTTCTAAACAATCAGGGACAGTCTTCTAAACAATCAGGGACAGTCTTCTGAACAATCAGGGACAGTCTTCTGAACAATCAGGGACAGTCTTCTAAACAATCAGAGACAGTCTTCTAAACAATCAGGGACAGTCTTCTAAACAATCAGGGACAGTCTTCTAAACAATCAGGGACAGTCTTCTGAACAATCAGGGACAGTCTTCTAAACAATCAGGGACAGTCTTCTAAACAATCAGGGACAGTCTTCTAAACAATCAGGGACAGTCTTCTAAACAATCAGGGACAGTCTTCTAAACAATCAGGGACAGTCTTCTAAACAATCAGGGACAGTCTTCTAAACAATCAGGGACAGAGTTCTAAACAATCAGGGACAGTCTTCTGAACAATCAGGGACAGACTTCTAACAATCAGGGACAGTCTTCTAAACAATCAGGGACAGACTTCTAACAATCAGGGACAGTCTTCTAAACAATCAGGGACAGTCTTCTAAACAATCAGGGACAGAGTTCTAAACAATCAGGGACAGTCTTCTAAACAATCAGGGACAGACTTCTAACAATCAGGGACAGTCTTCTAAACAATCAGGGACAGTCTTCTAAACAATCAGGGACAGACTTCTAACAATCAGGGACAGTCTTCTAAACAATCAGGGACAGTCTTCTAAACAATCAGGGACAGTAATCTAAACAATCAGGTACAGTCTTCTAAACAATCAGAGACAGTCTTCTAAACAATCAGGGACAGTCTTCTGAACAATCAGGGACAGTCTTCTAAACAATCAGGCACAGTCTTCTAAACAATCAGACACAGTCTTCTAAACAATCAGACACAGTCTTCTAAACAATCAGACACAGTCTTCTAAACAATCAGAGACAGTCTTCTAAACAATCAGGGACAGTCTTCTAAACAATCAGGGACAGTCTTCTAAACAATCAGGGACAGACTTCGAACAATCAGGGACAGTAATCTAAACAATCAGGGACAGACTTCTAAACAATCAGGGACAGTCTTCTAAACAATCAGGGACAGTCTTCTAAACAATCAGGGACAGTCTTCTAAACAATCAGGGACAGACTTCGAACAATCAGGGACAGTCTTCTGAACAATCAGGGACAGTCTTCTAAACAATCAGGGACAGACTTCGAACAATCAGGGACAGTAATCTAAACAATCAGGGACAGACTTCTAAACAATCAGGGACAGTCTTCTAAACAATCAGGGACAGTCTTCTAAACAATCAGGGACAGTCTTCTAAACAATCAGGGACAGTCTTCTAAACAATCAGGGACAGTAATCTAAACAATCAGAGACAGACTTCTAAACAATCAGGGACAGTCTTCTAAACAATCAGGGACAGTCTTCTAAACAATCAGGGACAGACTTCTGAACAATCAGGGACAGTCTTCTAAACAATCAGAGATAGACTTCTAAACAATCAGGGACAGTCTTCTAAACAATCAGAGACAGACTTCTAAACAATCAGGGACAGTCTTCTAAACAATCAGGTACAGTCTTCTAAACAATCAGGGACAGTCTTCTAAACAATCAGGTACAGACTTCTAAACAATCAGGTACAGACTTCTAAACAATCAGGGACAGTCTTCTAAACAATCAGGGACAGTCTTCTAAACAATCAGGGACAGTCTTCTAAACAATCAGGGACAGTCTTCTAAACAATCAGGGACAGTCTTCTAAACAATCAGGGACAGTCTTCTAAACAATCAGGGACAGTCTTCTAAACAGTCAGGGACTGGAATTGAGGGACGAGGACTGTAAAGTGAACCTAGCTGTAGTTGACAGTGTTTGAGACAAACCACACTTCTCTGGACAACAACGGGACTGAGACGGTACCCACATTAACAGTATGCTGTCAGCCTGTAAAGCTACACTGGCACCTAGCCGTACGGTAGATCCCCTTATAGCCCAGATAGCGTACCTGTATCTGATCATATCGTCCTCACGTTCCAGGCCGTGTACATCACCTCCACCCTTCCCTATGTGGTCCTCACCATCTTCCTGATCCGAGGGCTCACTCTCAAAGGCTCTGTGGACGGGATTATTTACCTCTTCACTCCAGACGTGAGTTCACCAGGCCTACACCTACATCATGCGAAACACTCACCGGGAACACACTTCACATTCCTGCTTGTCCTTTAAGGTGGACGAACTGATGAACCCAAGCACCTGGCTGGATGCAGGTGCCCAGGTGTTGTTCTCCTTCTCCCTAGCATTTGGAGGGCTCATCTCCTTCTCCAGCTATAACCCTGTGCAGTAAGTGAACCCAACAAACCGATTCCTAGCCATGGTGTATAGAACAGGGTGGGCGCAGCTGGGTACAGGTTCTGAGGTGTGTTGATTCATGTGCTTCACCAGCAACCACTGCGAAAAGGACGCGGTCATAATCTCCATCATAAACGGCCTGACGTCTGTCTACTCGGCTACCGTCATCTACTCCATCATTGGCTTCCGAGCCACGGAGAAGTACGACGACTGTGTGGCAGGGTCAGTTTATACTTTACACAGTTTACTCCCAATAGCCAGTCCTCTCTTCGGTCAGCATTCCTCTCACTCGTCTCCCTTTCTGACTGCACACATAGGAACATCTTGACCCTCCTGAACACGTTCGACCTTCCAGAAGGGAACGTCACAGACACCAACTACGACGAGGTCCTGCAGAACCTCAACAGCACCCAGCCAGACATCATTCAGGGACTCAACCTGACGAGCTGCAGCATTCAGACGTTCCTCAGTGAGGTACTGTCAAGATCTTAGACCAGGCCTACATTTCAGGTTCATAAGATCCAGGAGACGATTCTCCTTGTCTCCAGCAGTGATCACAGCACTGATCCTGGACAATGACCTTCCTGTAGAGTATAGCTCCAACCATGATCTGCCACCCCTGCTCCTACGTCTCCAGTAGCCCTTAATTGGGATTAGAGGCAGAGGCAGGTTGGACCTGAACTCTGCAGGAAAGCACATCTCCAGGCAAGTGGGTGACTACTGCTCCAACACACGGTTTCTCAGCCTAGTTCCTGGGGACCCCCGAGAGGTCTAGGACTGATCTGTTGCTCAGCCCCCAGCACAGCCCTACTGATTCTACTCAGTTGGGGCAGAGTGAGGACCATGGGTGCCCAACGACCGGGCTGGGAAATCCAGGTCCATAAAACATCACCCTGTCTTGTTTGGATTGCAGGGAGTGGAGGGTACTGGCTTGGCCTTCATCGTGTTCACAGAGGCTATCACCAAGATGCCCATCTCTCCTCTCTGGTCTGTGCTCTTCTTCGTCATGCTCTTCTGTCTGGGACTCTCCACCATGTTTGGGAATATTGAAGGATGTGTGGTGCCCCTCCAGGACCTGCACATTCTGCCCAGGACTTGGCCGAAAGAAGTCTTCACAGGTATGATCGTGACACTGGATGTCGCTTCATGCTAGTCTGAGTTGCTTCATGCTGCCAAGTCTCTGAGGTGCAAGTCTGAATGGAGACTCCAGATTTGAGTCTGGGTCAAGTCTCGAGTCTCAAGTGACTGAGGTTGGAGATCAAGTCTGCTGAGGTTCAAGTTGGATTCAGATCTCCAAAATCGGGAGTCTTCAGATTTGAGTCTAAGCCAAATCTAGAGTCCCCACGGTGTGAATCGGAATTGAGTCTTGGTCTCAAGTTTCAGAGGTGCGAGACCGGATCTGGTATGAAGTCTAGGGGTTTCAAATCTAGCATGTGTCTGGAGTTTCTGAGGTGCAAGTCCAAGTCTAGTCTCCGAGTTCCATGTTTGAGTCAAGTCTCTGAAGTGAGTCTGAGGCAAGTCTCTAGTAGGTTTGAGTCCAAGCCCTGAGTCTCAAAGGTTTGACTCTGAGTCAAAACTCAAGTTTGTGAGTGAGCGAGTGTGCTCAATAGATTAGACTCAGTTTCCAGATTAGTTGGTCATCTTTATTTAGTCTGTTCTAAGGCAAGTTGGGGTCACAGGTCAGTCAACATGTGTCTCAAGTCACTGTCTCTGTCTCACACCATCCCTCCTGATGAATCTCTCTGTACCTGCAGGTGTGACGTGCCTCTTCTCCTGCCTCATAGCCCTCATATTTGTGCAGTCCTCTGGGAACTACTGGCTTGCCCTGTTTGACGGGTTCGCGGCGTCCATTCCGCTGCTTGTGATAGCTTTCTGTGAAATCGTCGCTGTGGTCTATGTCTACGGCATTGACAGGTAGGCATCCATCTGTTCGTTTGAAAGGATAAAACCACCCTACAAAGTTACTCCCTCGTCTTAACGGGAACGGCGGTGCTGATACCCTCCTGCTTTCTCACCTGGCAGGTTTAACAAGGACCTTGAGTTCATGGTTGGCCACAAGCCCAACATCTTCTGGCAGGCCACATGGAGAGTCCTGAGTCCTCTCATCCTGCTGGTCATCCTGGTGTTCTACTTCATCACCACAGTTAGCAAAAAGCTAACGTACATCGTCTGGGACCCTGAAGCGGTATTCCCTGTTCTATTATGAATCTTTGGAATATGAATACTGCACATTCCTGCTGCACACAGGCTAATTGGACCTCCACATGTAACCCACCCATGCAGTGAAACCCTCAGACACACACACACTAGGGGGAAGTGGGCAGCCCTCTCCATGGCGCCCAGGTAACAGTTAGGGGTTAGATGCCTTTGCTCGCTGGTACTTCTATCAAGCCAGTGGCCTTCCAGTCACAAGGCTGCTTCCTAAGCTCCGTAACTGCCCGTTATCTCGGTTTAAAGATTAAAATTAAAACATGCCTTGCAGAAGCTGGAATAGGGGAGGTAGGCAAGGGGATCCAATGGGGCAGACTTCCACAGAGACAGCACTTGAGCTCATGCTAGTTATCGCTAAATGATAAGTAATTTGATAATGATGCTTCAAAGCAGTATCACAAATAGAACAAAAGTCATCCACGTCATAAAACATCTTACATCAGAATGACATACGCTGTTCAAGAAGCCTTGCTTTATACCTACATTACTATGTAGGTAGCTGTCAAACACAGCGCTCAAACTTCAGAACCTCAAAACCTCAACCCAGAACCTAAACTTAGCCCTAACAGTCATTCTGACCCTGCTGAACTGACCAGTTTGGGTAGTATAGGGGGATCTGTAGGTAACCTATAGGGGGAATCTGAAAGTGAACAACAGGGGGGTCAGTAGGTAACCTATAGGGGGATCTGAAGGTGATCAACAGGGGGGATCTGTAGGTAACCTATAGGGGGAATCTGTAGATGACCAACAGGGAGGATCTGTAGGTAACCTATAGGGGGGATCTGTAGGTAACCTATAGGGGGAATCTGAAAGTGAACAACAGGGGGGTCAGTAGGTAACCTATAGGGGGATCTGAAGGTGATCAACAGGGAGGATCTGTAGGTAACCTATAGGGGGAATCTGTAGATGACCAACAGGGAGGATCTGTAGGTAACCTATAGGGGGGATCTGTAGGTAACCTATAGGGGGGATCTGAAAGTGAACAACAGGGGGGTCAGTAGGTAACCTATAGGGGGAATCTGTAGATGACCAACAGGAGGATCTATGTGTAACCTATAGGGGGGATCTGTAGATGACCAACAGGGGAGATCTGTATGTAACCTCTAGGGCAATCTAAAGGTGATCAACAGGGGGATCTGTAGGTAACCTATAGGGGGATCTGAAGGTGATCAACAGGGAGGATCTGTAGGTAACCTATAGGGGGAATCTAAAGATGACCAACAGGGGGATATATAGGTAACCTATAGGGGGAATCTAAAGATGACCAACAGGGGGATATATAGGTAACCTATAGGGGGAATCTAAAGATGACCAACAGGGGGATATATAGGTAACCTATAGGGGGAATCTGTAGATGACCAACAGGGGAGATCTGTATGTAACCTATAGGGGTAATCTAAAGATGACCAACAGGGGAATATATAGGTAACCTATAGGGGGGATCTGTTAGAGACCAACAGGGAGGATCTGTAGGTAACCTATAGGGGGGATCTGTTAGAGACCAACAGGGAGGATCTGTAGGTAACCTATAGGGGGAATCTAAAGATGACCAACAGGGGGATATATAGGTAACCTATATGGGGGATCTGTAGGTAAGCTAAAGGGGGGATCTGAAGATGACCAACAGGGAGTATCTGTAGGTAACCTATAGGGGGAATCTGTAGATGACCAACAGGGGGGGGATCTTCAGGTAACCTATAGGGGGAATCTGTAGATGACCAACAGGGGGGGGATCTGTAGGTAACCTATAGGGGGAATCTGTAGATGACCAACAGGGGGATCTGTAGGTAACCTATAGGGGGGGATCTGTTAGAGACCAACAGGGTGGATCTGTAGGTAAGCTAAAGGGGGGATCTGAAGATGACCAACAGGGAGGATCTGTAGGTAACCTATAGGGGGGGATCTGTTAGAGACCAACAGGGAGGATCTGTAGGTAACCTATAGGGGGGATCTGTTAGAGACCAACAGGGTGGATCTGTAGGTAAGCTAAAGGGGGGATCTGAAGATGACCAACAGGGAGGATCTGTAGGTAACCTATAGGGGGAATCTGTAGATGACCAACAGGGGGATCTGTAGGTAACCTATTAGGGGGATCTGTAGGTAACCTATAGGGGGAACCTGTAGATGACCAACAGGGGGGATCTGTATGTAACCATTATGGGGGATCTGTAGGTAACCTATAGGGGGAACCTGTAGATGACCAACAGGGGGGATCTGTAGGTAACCTATAGGGTGATCTGTAGGTAACCTATAGGGGGATCTGTAGGTAACCTATAGGGGGAACCTGTAGATGACCAACAGGGGGGATCTGTATGTAACCATTATGGGGGATCTGTAGGTAAGCTATAGGGGGGAATCTGTAGATGACCAACATGGGGATCTGTAGGTAACCTATAGGGTGATCTGTAGGTAACCTATAGGGGGATCTGTAGGTAACCTATAGGGGGAACCTGTAGATGACCAACAGGGGGGATCTGTAGGTAACCTATAGGGTGATCTGTAGGTAACCTATAGGGGGATCTGTAGGTAACCTATAGGGGGAACCTGTAGATGACCAACAGGGGGGATCTGTATGTAACCATTATGGGGGATCTGTAGGTAAGCTATAGGGGGGAATCTGTAGATGACCAACATGGGGATCTGTAGGTAACCTATAGGGTGATCTGTAGGTAACCTATAGGGGGATCTGTAGGTAACCTATAGGGGGAACCTGTAGATGACCAACAGGGGGGATCTGTATGTAACCATTATGGGGGATCTGTAGGTAAGCTATAGGGGGGAACCTGTAGATGGCCAACATGGGGATCTGTAGGTAACCTATAGGGTGATCTGTAGGTAACCTATAGGGTGATCTGTAGGTAACCTATAGGGTGATCTGTAGGTAACCTATAGGGTGATCTGTAGGTAAGCTGTAGGGGGATCTGTAGGTAACCTATAGGGTGATCTGTAGGTAACCTATAGGGTGATCTGTAGGTAACCTATAGGGTGATCTGTAGGTAACCTATAGGGTGATCTGTAGGTAACCTATAGGGTGATCTGTAGGTAAGCTGTAGGGGGATCTGTAGGTAACCTATAGGGGGATCTGTAGGTAAGCTGTAGGGGGATCTGTAGGTAACCTATAGGGGGATCTGTAGGTAAGCTGTAGGGGGATCTGTAGGTAAGCTGTAGGGGGATCTGTAGGTAACCTATAGGGGGATCTGTAGGTAACCTATAGGGTGATCTGTAGGTAAGCTGTAGGGGGATCTGTAGGTAACCTATAGGGTGATCTGTAGGTAACCTATAGGGGGATCTGTAGGTAAGCTGTAGGGGGATCTGTAGGTAAGCTGTAGGGGGATCTGTAGGTAACCTATAGGGTGATCTGTAGGTAAGCTGTAGGTTCCGTTTTATTAATCCTTTTCTGTTTCTCCAACTACAGCCGGTTTTCCCAACACTGGCTGAGGCAACTTACCCTGACTGGATCAGTGGCATCATATTCATCCTGGCTGGAATTCCCTGCCTCGCAATTCCAGGAGTGGCCCTCTTCATGTTCATATGGAAGCGCTTCTTCAAGAAGGACAGAAATGACAAAGCAGAGGAACTCAGCACCATATCAGACAAGTGCCCATAAGCAGGACACCATCAAAACACAATAGCATCAATGTGGCGTAAAACCGTGTATCTCCTTATCTGGGAGAATTCCGGACCAACACAAGGCTCCAACTGCTTCAGGCTACATTCACTTCCAGTACAGGACCATATGAGATGCAGGGTTTTCCAAATGGGCAGTGCAGTAATTTGCATCTGCCTGACAAATGTTTTGCTAAGATGCTGTTTGACATGTAGGACATTATGCCTCTGAAAAGGTCCAGGGAAGAGAATCACCAGGACGTGTTGGGTTCTGCGAGCAGTAAGAGTTTCTAAACGTTCCAAAGCACTACAGAGTGCTGTCCTTCTCCGGTCCTGATTCTGGGATGGTAGTCGGGGTGTTTTATACTTTTCCTGAGTTATAGCTCTAAAGTCTAAATACAGATGTAATCTGATGAGATGTATTTGCCTGTAATCCAGATGTGTATTTATTTTAATTTTGAGCTCGATTAAACCACTCTTGAAAGCCCTGAGCCGTCTGAGTGATAGCTGACCACTAACAGTTTGGAGACTGATCTCCTGTTCATCCGTCGTCTAAGCTTCTCGAACGTCTCAGCCTGCCGAAGCTGCCTACAGTGGGATCCGTTTGTTTTGGCTGTTTCAAAGTGAAATGCAGTAATAACCATCCCACGTAAAAACGCTTACAACCGCAGGGACGTATCTGTATCTCAGAGTCTATATAATCTATCATGTAATCTTTTATTGTGGAGTAATGTTCCCTCACGCAGATAAGATTCCGACCTTCTTGCCAACACGGAATTGTATCCAGTGCTGTACTGGAAGTAATTTGCACCCAGAAGTTCGTCTGGCAATAAAAATATTTTGACGGCTCATGTTGCAACGCCAGTGACTTTTCCATGAACTTTGGACGCCGTGCTCCGGGTCATGTGCAGTCTTTATGGAACCACAGATAACGAATCATGATGACCTTCTGAGGTCACGCCCCTCGCTCCATGCTCCTGGAGGTCTACCTTCCTGAGTGGTCTACCATCCTGAGAAGCCCTGACTGAACACCTCCAGTCTAAGTCATCATGAGCTGGATTAAGAGTTGGGCTGGAGCTGAAGCTGGATCTCCGGGAGCATTGTTGGTGGTTCTACAGACACTGGTATTTCTAACATGTGTTTGCGGGTTCTGTGTACTTGGTGAAGGTTCTCTTTAATTGGCGTACGCGTATGTAAATAAAGGGTTATTAGATGTATAGAAACGCGTACCTGACAGTCTAACACCGCACCCACCTTACCCTCCCGCTGGGGATGTCAGATGGCTGGAACTAGACTCCTGGAGATCAGCAGGGTTGGTGACGGCTGGTGCCTCCTTCTGCAGGCCTCCTGTTGTCTTGAACTGACAAAGAGCAATGAGGGGTGAGCGGCGAGGGTTGAGACCCCCAGACCAGCAGCTGGACACAGTAGACAACTCTCAACAGAGAGTAACCATGTGAACCATGCCGGAGCCCGTCCTCCCAACACCCTGTACAGTCCGTCCCTCCCTGGTCCTCAGTCCGTCTAACAGTCCTAGGGCCATGGTTCCCAGTCTCTCTCCTCCCTCCATCACAGTCTCCCATCAGAGGAGCTGACCTGCTACTGCTACTCCTGTGTGGTACAAGCTAACCTCCCCTCTGGGTGGGCTGACAGTCGATCTGAACCACAGTGAACTTAAACTGAGTTCCTGGACCACCAGGTTTCCTCTATAGCTCATCATCTCACTGAGGGACAGACCAGGTGGCAGTTCTGGTGTTCACAGGGCTGCACATGTGGCTGACTGGCATGATGAACATCCAGGAGCATTCACACCTGGAAACCTTGGAAATTTGTGGGATCTACCTGGGACGGCCAGTAAACTCCAGGGAAGGCGTCCACCAAATCTGGACCGATCTGCTCCACCTCCGAGACACTGTGGATGTAGGTCTGATCAGCTCCGCTGCACAGAATGACCAAAATCATGGCGCTCCACTCAGAACGGTGGCCTGGACCCATAACGTCACTATGGGAAGGACAAGGTAGGTCTCCAATGTCCAGTATGGGTTTGTCCCGGTGCAACAGTTGGGACTGGACCATGTTCTGGCTCAGACTGAAAACCCCAGATGGCTGTTTCTATAGGTTCTAGATATTTAACACTGCCTCCAAACCATGTGGTGTGTTGAAGCCCAGCCTATGACCCTGTTAAACCAATGGAAAGTGGTGGTGAGGAAGCCTCCGCCCCCAGGGTCTGTTCAAGCCAACACGGATGGAGAAGGCAGCTCAGATACTCCACAGCTGGTTTCAAGCCATCCAATCATGGATTATGAGGCACAGTGAAAAAGCGTGATGCCTACACAGACAGCAGGCGGGTGTGGGCCACATCTGGCAAAGACATGGCACTGCTGGCACCCTGTCGGCACTGGCAGCTGCCAGCCAAAGCTGGCCCCCATATGTACAACATACATTTGGCCCACCTGTCCAAAACAGGTCCAGGTACATCAGTGCTAAGCCAAAAACAGCCCACATCTTTCAACCGGGACCGGCCCCTCCAGGTGCTAGCAATCGGTGCAGCAAGTGGGCCAGATGAAAATGGGGGATGTGGACCAGATTTGGGCCGGAACCGTTTGCTAGTACTGATGGGTATCTTGGTACTGAGTAATGCATGTAGAAGAGGATCCCCTCCACAAATAACCTCCAGTCCATCTACCTGCCTGGACTCCTTCCTCCTCATGTTCACCTCCACCCTGCACTCCGGGCCTTACTGGGTCATGACTGGCGGGTCTGTCGCCTCACCATCCCCACCCTATTATAGTGTCTTCTATTGCATTGCTTTTTGGGATGTATGAACACTGAGGATGGCCTGCAGGCCTAGCATCTTCCGGCAGGCCACCTGGAGAGTGATCCACAGTGTAGGAGGGGCCCCTAATTTCTTATTTGGCCCCATATATATGAGTAGTGACACGACTACAAGTATATGTGCTGCTTATCTGATGGGGACCATCTTGGTGGGTCTACCGGGTCTTCCAGTCACTTGGCCACAGGGCGCTGCCCACGGGACGCTGCCCACGGGACGCTGCCCACAGGACGCTGCCCACGGGACGCTGCCCACGGGACGCTGCCCACAGGATGCTGCCCACAGGACGCTGCCCAGGAACACAACATTCCTATCCCGGTATTCCAAGATGGCAATGCAGGGAAGGCATCCACCAAATCTGGACCAGCTGACCAGCACTGATGTGTCCTACATTCAGAAACTTGTCCAGTACATGTCCAATCCAGGGCCATCACCTCACCCTCCAAACAGCCGCTCTGTCCGGTCACAGTTCAGAGCTCTTGGGTGCTCTTCCTGAATCCCAGCACTTCCCCAATCTGAGCGTCCAGAGCATTGAGACACATCCGTAAAGATCCGCTGGATATCCGCTTTTAACCCGGCTGTGGAGTGACACACCCCCATACACACACTAGGGGGCAGTGAGCACACTCTCCCAGAGTGGTGGGCAGACCGATCCACGACACGGGGGGGACAGTTGGAGGTTAGGTGCCTTGCTGTAGGGCACTGGGGTCGGGTCCTATCGGTTCAGGGGATTAAACCAATGACCCACAAGGTTGGTTCCCAAGGCTCCAGCCCACAACCCAGCCAATGACGGACTCCGACAAAACCAGGATCTGGGCCGGCAGTATGAGCAAGGGATGAGGAAATACAGGCTGTGGAGGCAGTGCGTAATCCGAGTACACTGAGAGCTCCTATCTGGTGTGAATCAGTCCTGAGCATTACAGGCAGTCCTGAGGTACACTGGGATCACCCACCTCACCATGGACAACCTCAGGAATACCTCACAGTGACTTCACTGCGGCCTTCGACACGGTGAACCACTAGATCCTCCTGTCGGTCCTCACCGATCTTGGAATCACCGGCACTGCATGGAAGTGGTTTGAGTCCTACCTGGAGGACCGCCACTATCAGGTAACATGGAATGGGTCCACGTCTGCTCCATGTAGGCTCTCCACCGGTGTCCCTCAAGGCTCGGTGTTGGGTCCTCTTCTCTTTTCTCTTTACACTCTCTCTCTCGGCAGAGTAATCTCCTCTCACGGCTTTTCTTATCACTGCTATGCTGATGATACGCAACTCATGCTTTCCTTCCCATCATCTGATACACAGGTCTGCAACCGCATCTCAGCATGCCTGACCGACATCAGCTCATGGATGACAGCTCACCACCTTAAGCTCAATCCCAGCAAGACTGAGCTGCTGCTCATCCCCAGCCGTACGGGTCCTCACTGTGATCTTGCCATCTCATTCGGGAACTCGTTGATCGCCCCGACTGAGGATGCAGGAAGTCTTGGAGTGATTCTGGATGGCCAGTTATCGTTCTCGGCTCATATAGCGAACCTGACTCGGTCATGCAGATTCCTCCTCTACAACATCCGGAGGATTCGACCCTTCCTTTCTCAGGAGGCCACCCAGCTGCTGGTCCAGTCTCTGGTCATTTCAAGACCAGACTACTGCAACTCGCTCCTGGCTGGTCTTCCTCTGCGGGCCATTAGGCCCTTGCAACTTGTCCAGAACGCTGCAGCCCGTCTCATCTTCAATCTTCCCAGGTTCACCCACGTCACTCCACTGCTGCGCTCCCTTCATTGGCTTCCTGTTGTTGCCCGCATCAGGTTTAAAACTCTGAGGCCTACAAAGCCAAGACCGGACCAGCGCCTCCCTCCTTATGGTGATGGTGAAGAGTCGAGCTGTACCTCGAGCCCTTCGTGCTTCAAGTACAGCTCGTCTCGAACCACCATCCCTGAGGACACATGGAGGACAAGCGTCCAGACTCTTCTCTGTCCTGGAGCCCAGGTGGTGGAATGGCTGTCGAGACAGTGGAGTCTCTCGCGGTCTTCAAACGCAGACTGAAGACCCGTCTCTGTGTGTACTAGCTAGGAAACGTTCTCTAACGGAACCCTAAGCATGGTTGTAAGTCATTCTGGATAAGAGTGTTCTAAATGCCTTACATGTAAATGAGTCAATAGGGTTCTTGACAGCAAAGGAGGCACTAAAGAACCTTTCAAAAGAAACCAACTAACCAACAGGTTCTTCAGTGGTTCCTCCTTGGTATCACTCCAACCTGCTGGAAAGGAAACTCAAGAACACAGACGTTCTCGCAAACTAGAACTCAATGGAACAGAACTGACCGTAGGTACATCCTAAATATGAGCCAGAAGGGTTCTTTATGGCCAAGGAGTTATCAGAATGATCAGACAATCCATTTAAAAACAACTAACCAACAGGTTCTTCAGTGGTTCTCTGATGGCATCACTCCAAGGAACCCTTTGTTCTTAGGGGTTTTTATATTGCTTGGGTGGAAATCCAATTTAAACCTTCAGTGGTTCCTCACTGGTACTACTCCAACCTGCTAGAACAAATGTTCTTGTAAACTAGGACTCAATGAACAGAGCTGATTCAATAAGAGGCACGACTGGTTCTTCTGTGGTTCTCTGATGGCTCCAAGGAACCCTTCGTTTCTTTATGAGTGCACTTGTATGAATATAAATGGAAGTTCCACCCAGTAGATCCAGCTGTATCCTGGCTGAAGACAGCTTGAGGGCAAAACACGTCTCGCAAAAAAGCCAAAAAGGGTTCTTTACAGTGAAGGAACCAATAAAGAACCTTTCATCCAACTACTCATCAAAAAGCCCTCGAATGGACGGTTCTTCATCATTGGTACCACACCAGGAGAGCGTAAATCTGTGAGAGGGTGTGGGGAACCTGCTGTGGAGAAAACTTAACAAATGGATGTTCTCACAACCTAGAACTCAGGGAACAGGAAAGGTTCTTTCCAGTGGTTTCTTTGGAACCCACCAACTCCTCAGTGGTTCCTAATTGGTATCACTCCACTCTGCTGGAGAGAAATTTTTAAAAAATTAATGTTCTGGCTAACTAGAACTTGGGGAACCGTTAAATCAACAGATTTAGGTCAAGACGTCTTAATATGAGCCGGGAGGGTTCTTTACAGCCAGGAGGGCACTAAAGAACCCTTTAATTGGTCAGAAAGGCCTTTTTAAAACCAATTAACCAACCGGTTCTCCTGTGGTTCTGTGATGGCGTCGCTCCAAGGAACCTTTGTTTTTACGAGTCCACTTGTATGGATGTAAGCGGAAGTTCCACCCAGTAAATCCGGCTGTATCCCGGTTTTACAGAGCAGCCGTACTCCTCACTCGGTTCGGACCCTACCACACAGCGCTCACGGTGCACAGCGACACCAGAACCCTAACGGTACCGGTGTTCTCCTGCGCCCCAGCCTCCACCTAACACCACGGCCTTCATGAAGACCTGGTTTAGCCCGTGCTAGCTCCGATCAGGGCTGGAAAACGGGCGGTAAAGCCGGAATTTTCTGCCGGCTCCAGGTTTACGATGAGACAGCGCTTATAAAAAGTCCACATAAAACATAATGTGCATTATAAAGTTCTTACAGCCCGCGACCTTTGCCTCCACGCCGCCGCGTTCTCCGCGGCCTGCTGGCGATTCGAGGCTGAGAGGTTATCCATTAAACGAGTGGTCACCACCAGCCGTCTCCTCTGCCCGTAAACGCACTCCTGACTCAGAGCAACCACGCCTTCCAGCTGGCTACCTCCACCAGAACCTATAAAGGGTGCCCAGCTTTGGGTGGGCTTGGCAGACGAGCTGCAGCATCACGCTCCCACACGGAACCCTCTCCTGCAGAAGAACACCTGGACTACAGGGGACCATGGCCGAGAGAGAAGCTGGAGATACGGTGTCCGAGGCAGAGGAGCGTCCGAAATGGGATAACAAGGTCCAGTACCTGCTGACCTGTATCGGATTCGCAGTGGGCCTGGGGAACGTGTGGAGGTTTCCCTACTTGTGCCAGATCTACGGAGGAGGTGAGGAACGTTCTAGAGAGGAGACCTCAAACCTGGATCTACCTGTGCACGGAACCTCAGGGAGTAGAATCCAGAAGCTTTAGGCCTTTAAAGAAGGGTTCTGTATGACCACTAAGGAACCTTTGATTGATGAACCCATTTGAAACCATTTAACTCAAAGGTTCTTCAGTGGTTCCTCTATAGCAGGGTTCCACAACAACCGTCCTGGAGAGCCGGAGTCCAGCACTGCTTGGTGGATTCACAGACCGAACCTGGTGGTAGACAGATGAGTGCACACAGGTGTGTCTCAGCAAGTAGACCACCAAACCGTGCTGGATGTCAGCCCTCCAGAACCGGAGTTCTGCAGTCCTGCATGGGGGCGCTCCAGGGAACCTTCAGGGACTTTATGGAGAGAAAACGATCAGGAAGGAACCGCTAGAGAACCGTTACTGAGAAATCTACAGACAGCCCATTTGAAACCACTCTACTGAAAGGTTCTTTAGAGGTTCCTCTACAGCAGGGAACCACTCCAGTCTGGGAACTACTTAGGTGAAAGGTTCTTCAGTGGTTCTTTTACAACATTGCTCCAACAGAACACTTAATCTATGGAGTTGGTGAGGAACTTTCTGAGGACAACACAAAATTTGAAAATTGGATTTTCCTCACAAAACAGAACCGAAAGAACACAAAAGCTAAACCCAGCTTAGTCCTAAAGTTCTAAGGGCTCTTTACAGTAAAGGAACCACTAAAGAACCTTCCAAATCATGAATCATCAGGAAAGCCCATGAAAAAGTTCTTCATCGGTTCCTTCATGCTATTGCTCCAAGGAACCCATGGTGTACAGGACAGCGGGGGGAATGAGGACGTGGAACCTTCTGGAAAGAGCACCAAAAAACTTCTTTACCAAAAGCTAGAACTCAAGGACCAGAGCTAACTCAACAGCATTAGACCACACAGGTTCTTCAAGTTCTTTACAGGGAAGGAGAAGGAACCAAAGAACCTTCTGCTCATGTAAACATGTTTTAAATGGCTCAGCTGAAAGGTTCTTTGGTGTTTCCTGGATGGTATCACTACAAGGAACAATTTTTTTTAAAGAGCGTGGTTCTGTAAAGGTACACAGCTCCAAAAGCTAACTTTATAAAACAATTACATTTCATTTATGAGTTCTTCTTCTAGTGACAACAAAACTTTATTTAACTCATTAAATTTAAATAGATAAAATAAAACAAAATTAAATTAAATTAAATTAAATTAAATTAAATTAAATTAAATTAAATTAAATTAAAAATCAAAATTAAATAAAATTGTTATTTTTTGTCACCACTGGTAAATTCCAGCTGCTCGTTCCACAGCGTCACCGTTTGACGCTACAGCGACGTAGGTTAAGGAATGTTCTTCCCTGAGCTTCTAGGTTCTCACATGGAGCTGAAATACTGAAGGTGTTATTTAAAACACACAGGTGAAGAACCAGTTTGGGTTCCCATATTCTGAAGGGTGTAAATTCAAACTCCCCTGATGTTCTGCAAAGGCTCTTTAAGGTTCTTCACATGTGTCTCTATTTTAAAAACATTGTTCTAAAGGATGATCAAATGAGGTTCTTCTATGGCACTGTGTGAAGAACCTGCAGCAGAACGTATACCATATGCCATAGCACAACCATAACCATAACCACCTGCCTCTCTGCTTCTTATTCTGTGTTTACCTGTTCTCTAAAGTTCTAGATAAAGAAGGTATGTGACTTTGTTTAGATGTGGTTCTAGTGGTTCTGGTTCTAGAATGAAATGAGCCGTTTCCCCTAGTTTTGGTGAGCTCTGCTCTGATTGGCTGGTTATAATAAAGGTGGAGCAGCTCCTCTCTTCAGTCTCCTCAGGGTTAGACGCTGAGTGGAGCTGCTCCAGGAGTTGGTCCAGACTGGAATGTGCCGACTGCATGACTAACGTGGTTTCGGGATCCTGCTGTGGGAGATGGAGTTCCTGTTCTCCAGCGTGTGGAGGTCCTGTTCTCCAGCGTGTGGAGTTCCTGTTCTCCAGCGTGTGGAGTTCCTGTTCTCCAGCGTGTGGAGTTCCTGTTCTCCAGCGTGTGGAGTTCCGTGTCTCCCTGTTCCCGTCTCCAGCGTGGTGGAGTTTCCTGTTCTCCAGCTTTGGAGTTCCTGTTTCTCCAGCTTGTGAAAGCCGTGTCTCAGAGTGGAGTTCCTGTTCTCCAGCGTGTGGAGTTTCTGTTCTCCAGCGTGTGGAGTTCCTGTTCTCCAGCGTGTGGAGTTCCTGTTCTCCAGCGTGTGGAGTTCCTGTTCTCCAGCGTGTGGAGTTCCTGTTCTCCAGCTTGTGGAGTTCCCGTTCTCCAGCTTGTGAAGTTCCCGTTCTCCAGCGTGTGGAGTTCCTGTTCTCCAGCTTGTGGAGTTCCTGTTCTCCAGCTTGTGGAGTTCCTGTTCTCCAGCTTGTGGAGTTCCTGTTCTCCAGCGTGTGGAGTTCCTGTTCTCCAGCTTGTGGAGTTCCTGTTCTCCAGCTTGTGGAGGTCCTGTTCTCCAGCTTGTGGAGTTCCTGTTCTCCAGCTTGTGGAGTTCCTGTTCTCCAGCTTGTGGAGTTCCTGTTCTCCAGCGTGTGGAGTTCCTGTTCTCCAGCTTGTGAAGTTCCC
>JAMWET010000455.1:25000-41370 GCA_024036415.1 Prochilodus magdalenae
ACCTAATGAGGAACTGTAGAACAGACTCAGTCTATACCACAGTACCTACATTTAGAGCTTAGAGTTATACACTCCACCTAATGAGGAACTGTAGAACAGACTCAGTCTATACCACAGTACCTACATTTAGAGCTTAGAGTACTTTATATGACATGTAACAGTTTTGCATTGTATATTGTTTTCTATGTGTATATATATATATATATGTGTGTGTGTGTGTGTATATATGTGTGTGTGTGTGTGTGTGTGTGTATATATGTGTGTGTGTGGGTGTGTGTATATATGTGTGTGTGTGTGTGTGTGTGTGTGTGTGTGTACAGTGGAACGTCCTGCAAAATCCTCAGGTGTGGTTGGACGCTGCCACCCAGATCTTCTTCTCCCTGTCTCTGGCTTTCGGAGGTCTGATCGCCTTCTCCAGCTATAACCCCCAAAAGTGAGACCCTCTTCACCTCTACAGCTACACTCAGACCCAACACACACTCTCTTCACTGCACACCAGCCACACAGAGCGAGGCCCAGGGTGATCAAGGTATTAGATCCTGCTAGCAGCTAATTTTGCTAGCATTACCCGGGTGAGTCAATGAGCGCCGGAGGACAGTGTCAGTGGTCTGGTTAGGTAGCACGCTAGCTAAATGCCCTTGTCCTGGTGTAACCTCATCTTTAGAATTAGCATTGAAAGCTACTTTAGTGAGGTTCTAAGGTCTAGCGGTTAGCCTGTCTTGGAGCTAACGCTTGGCGTTAGCCAATTCAGCTAAACGTGTATGATGCTCTACCACTGATCAGCCCCCCTGTGTTTGTTAGGAATAACTGTGAGAGGGACGCCCTGCTGGTGCGGGTTCCTCCGGTTCCACACTGCTCTGTGTTTGTTAGGAATAACTGTGAGCGACGCCCTGCTGGTGCGGGTTTCCTCCGGTTCCACACTGCTCTGTGTTTGTTAGGAATAACTGTGAGAGGGACGCCCTGCTGGTGCGGGTTTCCTCCGGTTCCACACTGCTCCGTGTTTGTTAGGAATAACTGTAAGAGCGACGCCCTGCAGGTGCGGGTTTCCTCCGGTTCCACACTGCTCCGTGTTTGTTAGGAATAACTGTGAGAGGGACGCCCTGCTGGTGCGGGTTTCCTCCGGTTCCACACTGCTCTGTGTTTGTTAGGAATAACTGTGAGAGGGACGCCCTGCTGGTGCGGGTTTCCTCCGGTTCCACACTGCTCCGTGTTTGTTAGGAATAACTGTAAGAGCGACGCCCTGCAGGTGCGGGTTTCCTCCGGTTCCACACTGCTCCGTGTTTGTTAGGAATAACTGTGAGAGGGACGCCCTGCTGGTGCGGGTTTCCTCCGGTTCCACACTGCTCTGTGTTTGTTAGGAATAACTGTGAGAGGGACGCCCTGCTGGTGCGGGTTTCCTCCGGTTCCACACTGCTCTGTGTTTGTTAGGAATAACTGTGAGAGGGACGCCCTGCTGGTGCGGGTTTCCTCCGGTTCCACACTGCTCCGTGTTTGTTAGGAATAACTGTGAGAGCGACGCCCTGCTGGTGCGGGTTTCCTCCGGTTCCACACTGCTCCGTGTTTGTTAGGAATAACTGTGAGAGGGACGCCCTGCTGGTGCGGGTTTCCTCCGGTTCCACACTGCTCTGTGTTTGTTAGGAATAACTGTGAGAGGGACGCCCTGCTGGTGCGGGTTTCCTCCGGTTCCACACTGCTCCGTGTTTGTTAGGAATAACTGTGAGAGGGACGCCCTGCTGGTGCGGGTTTCCTCCGGTTCCACACTGCTCCGTGTTTGTTAGGAATAACTGTGAGAGGGACGCCCTGCTGGTGCGGGTTTCCTCCGGTTCCACACTGCTCTAACACTGGTCACCGCCCCTGTGTTTGTTAGGAACAACTGTGAGAGGGATGCCCTGCTGGTGGGCTGCATTAACAGCGCCACCTCCCTCTACGCCTCCATACCCATCTTCGCCATCCTGGGCTTCAAGGCCACCACCAACAACAACAACTGCTTCAGCAGGTACACTCCACACACGGCGTGGGGGTGCAGAGGGTCCCGCACCCAGCATCTAATTTTGTGTTTATTCTGGGTATAAATAATGTTGTATGTCTTCTACAGAGGCACATACTACACACTACCACACACACACTACCACACACTGTAATACACACTTACTACCACTACACAGTGTTACACACACTTACTACACACTACCACACACTGTAAAACACACTACCATACACACTACTACATACTACCACACACTGTACAAACTATTACACACACTCACTACACACTACCACACACTGTAATACACACTACTACAAATTGTAATACACACTATTAAATATTATCACAAACTGTAACACACTAATACACACTACCACACACACCTATTCTCTCACTACACACTACCACACACCTACTCCCTCACTACACACTACCACACACACACTAATACACACTACAAACTACCACACACTCACTACCCACTACCACACAGCAAAACACACTGTAATACACACTACTACACTCACTTTAAACTACCACACAGTAAAACACACTACTACACACTACACAAACTACTACACACACTCACTACCCACTACCACACAGCAAAACACACTGTAATACACACTACTACACTCACTTTAAACTACCACACAGTAAAACACACTGTAATACACACTACTACACACTCACTTTAAACTACCACACAGTTACACGCTGTAAAACACACTACACAAACTACTACACACACTACTACACACACTCACTACACACTACTACACATTGTAATACACACTATTAAATATTATCACAACCTGTAACACACTAATACACGCTACAAACTACCACACACTCACTACCCACTACCACACAGTAAAACACACTGTAATAAACACTACCACACACACTACCACTACACACTCTAAAACACAATACTACACACACCGCTACACACTGTGGCACCCACTGACACCCACTACTACACACCACCACACACTATTATACAGTGTAATACACACTACCACACACTAATACTGAACACCACCCCCATTGTCAAACTCTAACCCACAGCAACATCCTCAAACTGACCAACGAGTTCGACATCACCGAGCACAACATCACCATGGACAACTACGGCACATGGCTGAACAGCCTGAACGCCTCACATCCCGACAGAGTGGCTAACCTAACGCTCAGGGAGTGCAGCCTGCAACGGTTCCTGGACCAGGTAAACACCTCCTCCACACCTCCCACTGGGCTACCTGCCGGAGAGGTGCCCTATCACCTGCAGCTAGCTTAGCCTGGTAGCTTCAGTGCTAACCTGTCTATGAACCGTGTCCTCCAGAGCGCGTCAGGGACGGGTCTGGCCTTCATCGTCTTTACGGAGGCCGTGATAGAGATGCCGGGGTCGCAGGTGTGGGCTGTGCTCTTCTTCGTCATGCTCTTCAGCCTGGGCCTGTCCTCCATGTTCGGGAACCTGGAGGGGGTCCTGACCCCACTCCTGGACCTCAACATGGTGCCCAAGTGGATGCCCAAGGAGCTCTTCACTGGTATGAATCACCCACTGCCAGCAGATACACCCATCTAAAGAACGGCTGCACCCAGACGGAGGTGTGGGAGGGCAGGTGTGTTGGGAAGGAAGATAAAGGTGACCAGGTCTTCTGGACGTGTGACACCAAGCAGTGCATCTTGGTGCTGACCACGGTGCCTCCACACACGGGTTCGTTGGGCGTCTCCACCAAGACTAAAGCGGGACTCGTCACTGAAGATGACCCGCTGCCATTCTGAGTCACTCCATGCCAGTCTGGTACGACACCACTGCAGTCTTTGGTGACGGTGACGTGGTGTTAAGGGCAGTCCGTCTGGGTGCAGCTGTGTGTGTGATGATGGGTGTATGACGGACACTGTAACGGGTAGTGCTGAATGTAAACCAGCCCTGATGTGGTCTCTGTGGTTCTGCAGCGGTCATCTGTGCGGTCTGCTTCCTGGTGGCTCTGATCTTCACTATGGGCTCCGGGAACTACTGGCTGGAGGTCTTCAACAGCTACGTGGGCTCGGTGCCTCTCCTCATCATCGCCTTCTTCGAGATCATCGCTGTGGTCTTCTTCTACGGCATGAGACGGTACACACCCCGTTACCCTCACCTGCACCGTGTTACCCTCTCCTGCACCGTGTTACCCTCTCCTACATCCTGTTACCCTCTCCTCCACCGTGTTAACCTCTCCTACATCCTGTTACCCTCTCCTCCACCCCCCGTTACCCTCACCTGCACCGTGTTACCCTGTCCTGCACCGCGTTAACCTCTCCTACATCCTGTTACCCTCTCCTCCACCCCCCGTTACCCTCTCCTGCACCGTGTTACCCTGTCCTACACCCTGTTACCCTCTCCTGCACCGCGTTACCCTGTCCTACACCCTGTTACTCTGACACCCTGTTACCCTCTCCTGCACCGCGTTACCCTCTCCTACACCCCGTTACCCTCTCCTGCACTGCGTTACCCTCTCCTGCACTGCGTTACCCTCTCCTGCACCGCGTTACTCTGTCCTACACCCCGTTACCCTCACCTGCACTGCGTTACACCCCGTTACTCTGACACCGTTACCCTCTCCTGCACCCCGTTACTCTGACACCCTGTTACACTCTCCTACACACCGTTACTCTGACACCCTGTTACCCTCTCCTACACCCCGTTACTCTGACACCCTGTTACACTCTCCTACACACCGTTACTCTGACACCCTGTTACCCTCTCCTACACACCGTTACTCTGACACCCTATTACACTCTCCTACACACCGTTACTCTGACACCCTGTTACACTCTCCTACACACCGTTACTCTGACACCCTGTTACCCTCTCCTACACCCTGTTACTCTGACACCCTGTTACCCTCTCCTACACCCCGTTACTCTGACACCCTGTTACCCTCTCCTACACCCCGTTACTCTGACACCCTGTTACCCTCTCCTACACCCCGTTACTCTGACACCCTGTTACCCTCTCCTACACCCCGTTACTCTGACACCCTGTTACACTCTCCTACACCCAGTTAACCTCGCCTACACACCGTTACTCTGACACCCCGTTACACTCTCCTACACACCGTTACTCTGACACCCCATTACACTCTCCTACACACCGTTACTCTGACACCCCGTTACACTCTCCTACACACCGTTACTTTCTAACAGTTACCTTCTCCTACACCCAGTTACCCTCGCCTACACACCGTTACTTTCTAACAGTTACCTTCTCCTACACCCAGTTACCCTCGCCTACACACCGTTACTGTCTCCTAGACACCTTTACCCTCGCCTACACACCGTTACTCTGACACCCCGTTACCCTCTCCTACACCCAGTTACCCTCACCTACACATCGTTACTGTCTCCTAGACATCTTTACACACTCCTACACACCGTTACTCTGACACCCCGTTAAACTCTCCTACACACCGTTACTCTGACACCCCGTTAAACTCTCCTACACACCGTTACTCTGACACCCCGTTACACACTCCTACACACCGTTTCTCTCTGACACCCCGTCACACTCTCCTACACACCGTTACTCTCTGACACCTCGTTACCTTCTACTACACACTGTTACTCTCTGACACCCCGTTACCCTCTCCTACACCCAGTTACCCTCACCTACACACCGTTACTGTCTCCTAGACACCTTTACACTCTCCGACACCCCGTTACCCTCTCCTACACAACGTTACTCTGACACCCTGTTACCCTCTCCTACACCCTGTTACTCTGACACCGTTACCCGCTCCTACACCAAGTTACCCTCGCCTACACACCGTTACTCTGACACCCCATTACACTCTCCTACACACCGTTACTCTCTGACACCCCATTACCCTCTCCTACACCCAGTTACCCTCGCCTACACACCGTTACACTCTCCTACACACCATTACTCTCCGACACCCCATTACACTCTTCTATACACCGTTACTCTCTGACACCGTTACCCTCGCCTACACACCGTTACACTCTCCTACACACCGTTACACTCTGACACCCCGTTACACTCTCCTACACACTGTTACTCTGACACCCCGTTACCCTCTCCTACACCCAGTTACCCTCGCCTACACACCGGTACTGTCTCCTAGACACCTTTACACTCTCCTACACACCGTTACTCTCTGACACCCCGTTACCCTCACCTACACACCGTTACTGTCTCCTAGACACCTCTAACACTCGCCTACACACCGTTACACTCTCCTACACACCTTTAACACTCTCCTACACACCGTTACTCTCTCCTACACACCTTTAACACTCTCCTACACACCGTTACTCTCTCCTACACACCATAACTCTCTCTTACACACCGTTACTCTCTCCTACACACCTTTAACACTCTCCTACACACCGTTACTGTCTCCTAGACACCTTTAACACTCTCCTACACACCGTTACTCTCTCCTACACACCGTTACTCTCTCCTACACACCATAACTCTCTCTTACACACCGTTACTCTCTCCTACACACCTTTAACACTCTCCTACACACCGTTACTCTCTCCTACACACCGTTACTCTCTCCTACACACCGTTACTCTCTCCTACACACCGTTACTCTCTGCTACACACCTTTAACACTCGCCTACACACCGTTACTCTCTCCTACACACCGTTACTGTCTCCTAGACACCTTTAACACTCGCCTACATACCGTTACACTCTCCTACACACCGTTACTGTCTCCTAGACACCTTTAACACTCACCTACCCACCGTTACTCTCTCCTACACACCGTTACTGTCTCCTAGACACCTTTAACATTTGCCTACATACCGTTACACTCTCCTACACACCGTTACTGTCTCCTAGACACCTTTAACACTCGCCTACACACCATTACTGCCTCCTACACACCTTTAACACTCGCCTACACACCGTTACTCTCTCCTACACACCATTACTGTTTCCTAGACACCTTTAACACTCGCCTACACACCGTTACCCTCTCCTACACACCGTTACCCTCTCCTACACACCTTTAACACTCGCCTACACACCGTTACTCTCTCCTACACACCGTTACTCTCTCCTACACACCTTTAACACTCGCCTACACACCGTTACACTCTCCTACACACCGTTACTGTCTCCTAGACACCTTTAACACTCGCCTACACACCGTTACTCTCTCCTACACACCGTTACTGTCTCCTAGACACCTTTAACACTCGCCTACACACCGTTACTCTCTCCTACACACCATTACTGTCTCCTACACACCTTTAACACTCGCCTACATACCGTTACACTCTCCTATACACCGTTACTGTCTCCTAGACACCTTTAACACTCGCCTACACACCGTTACTCTCTCCTACACACCATTACTGTCTCCTAGACACCTTTAACACTCGCCTACACACCGTTACTCTCTCCTACACACCGTTACTGTCTCCTAGACACCTTTAACACTCGCCTACATACCGTTACACTCTCCTACACACCGTTACTGTCTCCTAGACACCTTTAACACTCGCCTACACACCGTTACTCTCTCCTACACACCGTTACTGTCTCCTAGACACCTTTAACACTCGCCTACACACCGTTACTCTCTCCTACACACCATTACTGTCTCCTACACACCTTTAACACTCGCCTACATACCGTTACTCTCTCCTACACACCGTTACTGTCTCCTAGACACCTTTAACACTCGCCTACACACCGTTACTCTCCTACACACCTTTAACACTCTCCTACACACCGTTACTCTCTCCTACACACCGTTACTGTCTCCTAGACACCTTTAACACTCGCCTACACACCGTTACTCTCCTACACACCTTTAACACTCGCCTACACACCGTTACTCTCTCCTACACACCGTTACTGTCTCCTAGACACCTTTAACACTCGCCTACACACCGTTACTCTCTCCTACACACCGTTACTGTCTCCTAGACACCTTTAACACTCGCCTACACACCGTTACTCTCTCCTACACACCTTTAACACTCTCCTACACACCTTTAACACTCGCCTACACACCGTTACTCTCTCCTACACACCATTACTGTCTCCTACACACCTTTAACACTCTCCTACACACCGTTACTCTCCTACACACCTTTAACACTCTCCTACACACCGTTACTCTCTCCTACACACCGTTACACTCTCCTACACACCGTTACACTCTCCTACACACCGTTACACTCTCCTACACACCGTTACACTCTTCTACAAACCGTTACTCTCTCCTACACACCGTTACTCTCTCCTACACACCGTTACTCTCTCCTACACACCGTTACACTGTCCTACACACCGTTACTCTCTCTTACACACCGTTACTCTCTCCTACACACCGTTACTCTCTCCTACACACAGTTACTCTCTCCTACACACAGTTACTCTCTCCTACACACCGTTACACTCTCCTACACACTGTTACTCTCTCCTACACACCGTTACTCTCTCCTACACACCGTTACACTCTCCTACACACCGTTACTCTCTCCTACACACCGTTACACTCTCCTACACACCGTTACTCTCTCCTACACACCGTTACTCTCTCCTACACACCGTTACACTCTCCTACACACCGTTACTCTCTCCTACACACCGTTACTCTCTCCTACACACTGTTACTGTCTCCTAGACACCGTTACTCTCTCCTACACACCGTTACTCTCTCTTACACACCGTTACTCTCTCCTACACACCTACCTCTGGGGGTATATCTGGAGTGTTGGAGAACAGAGGGCGTGGAGAACGCCGGGGTTTCAGGAGGAGTTCTAACTCTGGCTGTTGCTCTGCAGATTCGGTGATGATATCGAGTACATGACGGGCCGGAGGCCGAACTGGTTTTGGAAGGTCTGCTGGATGGGGATCAGTCCCATTATGCTGCTGGTCGTGCTGATAGCCTACGTCGTCATCCAGGGGCAGGTGCAGCCCATGTACTCCACCTGGAACCCCAGTTACGTAAGTATGGTCACTCGTACGTCTGATCAGAGTTCAGCTCATGTAGATCATCTCTCGGTGTGCCGAGGGGAGCTAAAGCCCAAAGGGGTGAGCCTGAACTGGGAGAAACGTCTGTCGCCCTGGCAATGTGTTCAGGTTACCCAGCTACATCCTGCTAGCTATCCCCCCGTTAAACAGCACCCTCACCCTGCCTGGTGTCTGTCTGCAGAGTCTGTTCCCGGAACCGGAGACGAAGCCGTATCCAGGTTGGGTTTTCGCCATCTGCGTTCTCCTGTCTGCGGTGCCGGTGCTGCCGATCCCCATCGTCGCGGTGTACCACTTCTTTAGATCCCGCCTCAACAAAAACACCCCCACACAAGTGAAGTCCTCGCAGCCCCCCAACCCCTACGTCAACAAGGCCTTCGACCCCAACTCGTAGATGGACTCCGAGGTGGGCTCAGGACTGAGAGCTGGACCTCCACAATCAGGCGACGGGGTTCCATGGGAGCAGTTCCTCGCCCGTCAGTCTCCGGACTACAGAGGACACAAGCAACCAGACTCTGCTTCTCTATTTATTCCCACGCATGTTTGATCTTCCGTGATTCCCACTGCCGTCCCACCGGGCTTCCTGAGGGGGTCTCTGGCTCAGGTACAGTTCTTACAGGACGCCAATAAACATCAAATGATCAGCAGCTTGTAATTTTCCTGTGTGCTATGACGTGTGTACAGTACACGACCGGGGTTACAGGTGGGTACGCTGGACCACAGCACAAACCCCTGTACCACTGTACTTCAGGAAGGTGTGTTCCCGTGTCCTGTTCTTCCAGGAACCAGGTTCTTTCTTCAGGGATTTGTTGATCAGACTCTACGGTTCTTAATAAATTTGTTATACTGAGTTTGATTTGTTAGTGTGTGTTTAATGACAGAGAGTCTGGAACCTGTTCTAGCGAGTCTGGAGAGAGGATACTCTGTATTAGTGTGTCTGGAACGTCCAGCCAGGGCGTCACTGTCTCCACACGTTCTCTACTGGGGTACCAGGCAGGCCAGCCAGTCCAGTGTCTCTAGGGCCTGCACTAGATTAGTAGTGTTCTAGGTTAGCTTAGCTGTGCAGGCACTCCATGCTAACCACTCAATACCAGACTTACCACAAGCTAACATGCTAACCACCAGCTAACACACTGACTGCAAGCTAACCACCAGCTAACACACTAACTGCAAGCTAACATGTGAACCACCAGCTAACACACTGACCGCAAGCTAACATGCTAACCACCAGCTAACACACTGACCGCAAGCTAACATGCTAACCACCGGCTAACACACTAACTGCAAGCTAACATGCTAACCACCGGCTAACACACTAACTGCAAGCTAACATGCTAACCACCGGCTAACACACTAACTGCAAGCTAACATGCTAACCACCGGCTAACACACTAACTGCAATGTAACATGCTAACCACCAGCTAACACACTAACTGCAAGCTAACATGCTAACCACCGGCTAACACACTAACTACAAGCTAACATGCCAACCACCAGCTAACACACTAACTGCAATGTAACATGCTAACCACCAGCTAACACACTAACTGCAATGTAACATGCTAACCACCAGCTAACACACTAACTGCAAGGTAACTTAAATGCTAATCATATTCCACTAAACAGCTAACACACTAACTGCAAGCTAACATGCTAACACACTAACTACAAGCTAACATGCCAACCACCAGCTAACACACTAACTGCAAGGTAACATGCTAACCACCAGCTAACACACTAACTGCAATGTAACATGCCAACCACCAGCTAACACACTAACTGCAAGGCAACATGCTAACCAAGAGCTAGCACGCTAATTGTAAAGTAACATGCTAACCACCAGCTAACACACTAACTGCAAGGTAACATGTGCTAACCACCAGCTAACACACTGACTGCAAGCTAACATGCTAACCATTAGCTAACACACTAACTGCAAGCTAACGTGCTAACCACCAGCTAACACACTAACTGCAAGCTAACGTGCTAACCACCAGCTAACACACTAACTGCAAGCTAACATGTGCTAACCAATAGCTAACACACTGCAAGGTAACATGCTAACCACCAGTTAACACACTAACTGCAAGCTAACATGCTAACCACCAGCTAACACACTAACTGCAAGGTAACATGCTAACCACCAGCTAACACACTAACTGCAAGGTAACATGCTAACCACCAGCTAACACACTAACTGCAAGCTAACATGTGCTAACCACCAGCTAACAGACTCACTGCAAGGCAACATGCTAACCAAGAGCTAGCATGCTAATGGTAAGGTAACATGCTAACAAAGAGCTAACACACCAACTCCTGGTAACATGCTAACACGGGGTATAAGCGGTATATACTCTCGTCGTGTGTATATATGACAGTCTGTATAGACACGTGTCTGTATAAATAATTACTCATGACATTTATATTTACTGTAAATATGATACGGTATATGGAGTAATATATAATAATACTATAATCAAAAAGTACATACATGTCGTACATTGAGATGTATATGATGTATAGACTCGTTGTATATATGACGTGTTGTATACCCTCGTCGGTTGAACACTGGAAGGATCAGATTCCAGACCTGGATAAACAGTTTTAATCAGAGCTCATGGCTGCTGAACACTTTTCCACAGTCCTGAACATCATAAGCACATTCAATCATGGAATTATCTAGAACCATTCTGACCGGACCTGTAGGTGGACTGAACAATGTCCTATAACACAGGCTGAGAGACCGGAACCGCAGGTCATGTGATCCAAACCTGCTCCACTCAGAACAGTGGCTCAGTACAGGCGTGCTCCTCACAACAGCTCAGCAGAACCTCATCTGGACCGTGACTGGGACGGTCTGCACACCGTACCTAGAACTGTTTATAACCGATCCATCACACAGACCAGGTCTCAGAGTTCTGCGTTCTGGATCTGGACTGGGTGCTTCAGGTGCGGATGGAGGTGAAATCAGGAGGAATTCTGGGAGTAGATGCCTGGAGAACCCGCACCAGCCTCAGACCTCTGAGCGCAGAACACAGGCGTCTTTTACCTACAGCACACAGGAACCCAGAGTACAGAGATCAGTGCCTCACACAGGGTCTGAAACCACATACTGAACATCTCCGCACACTGGACATACAGCTAGCACCCGGCTAATTATCTGTTAGCGTAGCCCCAACACTAAAGAACCAAACTTCAGGACACCAAACAGGCCTGTACTGATCAGCGACACACCAGCTATAAACATCATGGAGAACCTGGACCCGTGAGGGGGAGGAGCGTGTGCACGAGGTCACCCACGTTTCAGAAGCTGAGGGAGCAGGCAGGTGTAGGTCAGACGATGACGAGTCAAAACGACCCCGAACGCCAAGCAGCACAACAGCTCCACTGATTCATACTGGAATACACCACTGACAAGGTCGCCCGCACTCCCTGCTAGAAAGAGAGATTAATAAACAACACTTTAGTAACGCCACATCGCATCGCAGTTCATACAGGACACCTAACATAGACGGGCAATTCATACCGGACACCTAACATAGAGACGGGCAATTCATACCGGACACCTAACATAGAGACGGGCAGTTCATACTGGATACATAACATAGAGACGGGCAATTCATACTGGATACCTAACAGAGAGACAGGTAATTCATACTGGACAGCTAACATAGAGACTGGCAATTCATACCGGACACCTAACATAGAGACGGGCAATTCATACCGGATACATAACATAGAGACGGGGAATTCATACTGGATACCTAACAGAGAGACAGGTAATTCATACTGGATACCTAACATAGAGACTGGCAATTCATACCGGACACCTAACATAGAGACGGGCAGTTCATACCGGACACCTAACAGAGACGGGCAATTCATACCGGATACATAACATAGAGACGGGCAATTCATACTGGATACCTAACAGAGAGACAGGTAATTCATACTGGATACCTAACATAGAGACTGGCAATTCATACCGGACACCTAACATAGAGACGGGCAATTCATACCGGACAGCTAACATAGAGACGGGCAATTCATACCGGACAGCTAACATAGAGACGGGCAATTCATACCGGACAGCTAACATAGAGACGGGCAATTCATACCGGACAGCTAACATAGAGACGGGCAATTCATACCGGACAGCTAACAGAGACGGGCAATTCATACCGGACAGCTAACAGAGACGGGCAGTTCATACCGGACACCTAACATAGAGACGGGCAATTCATACCGGACACCTAACAGAGACGGGCAGTTCATACCGGACAGCTAACAGAGACGGGCATTTCATACCGGACACCTAACATAGAGACGGGCAATTCATACCGGACAGCTAACAGAGACGGGCAATTCATACCGGACAGCTAACATAGAGATGGGCAATTCATACCGGACACCTAACATAGAGACGGGCAGGTCATACCGGATAGCTAACAGAGACAGGCAGTTCATACCGGACACCTAACATAGAGATGGGTAACTCATAACGGACAGCTTACATAGAGACGGGCATTTCATACCGGACAGCTAACAGAGACGGGCAATTCATACTGGATACCTAACATAGAGACGGACAATTAATACTGGACAGCTAACATAGAGACGGGCAATTCATACCGGACACCTAACAGAGAGACAGGTAATTCATACCGGACAGCTAACATAGAGACGGGCAGTTCATACCGGACACCTAACATAGAGACGGGCAATTCATACCGGACAGCTAACATAGAGATGGGCAATTCATACTGGATACCTAACATAGAGACGGGCAATTCATACCGGTTAGCTAACATAGAGATGGGCAATTCATACTGGATACCTAACATAGAGACGGGCAATTCATACCGGTTAGCTAACACAGAGACGGGCAATTCATACAGGACACCTAACATAGACGGGCAATTCATAACGGACACCTAACATAGAGACGGGCGGTTCATACCAGACAGCTAACAGAGACGGGCAATTCATACCGGACACCTAACAGAGACGGGCAATTCATACCGGACAGCTAACATAGAGACAGGTAATATATACCGGACAGCTAACAGAGACGGGCAGTTCATACAGGACAGCTAACATAGAGACGGGCAGTTCATACCGGACAGCTAACATAGAGATGGGCAATTCATACTGGATACCTAACATAGAGACGGGCATTTCATACCGGACAGCTAACATAGGGACGGGCAGTTCATACCGGACACCTAACATAGAGACGGGCAGTTCATACCGGACAGCTAACATAGAGACGGGCAGTTCATACCGGACACCTAACATAGAGACGGGCAGTTCATACCGGACAGCTAACAGAGACGGGCATTTCATACCGGACACCTAACATAGAGACGGGCAATTCATACCGGACAGCTAACATAGAGACGGGCAATTCATACCGGACACCTAACATAGAGACGGGCAATTCATACTGGATACCTAACATAGAGACGGGCAATTCATACCGGACAGCTAACATAGAGACGGGCAATTCATACCGGACACCTAACATAGAGACGGGCAATTCATACTGGATACCTAACATAGAGACGGGCAATTCATACCGGACAGCTAACATAGAGACGGGTAATTCATACTGGACAGCTAACATAGAGACGGGCAATTCATACCGGACAGCTAACATAGAGACGGGTAATTCATACCGGACAGCTATTAGAGACGGGCAATTCATACTGGACAGCTAACATAGAGACAAGCAATTAATACTGGACAGCTAACATAGACGGGCAATTCATACCGGACAGCTAACATAGAGACGGGCGGTTCATACCGGACACCTAACAGAGACGGGCAATTCATACCGGACACCTAACAGAGACGGGCAATTCATACCGGACACCTAACATAGAGACAGGTAATATATACCGGACAGCTAACAGAGACGGGCAGTTCATACAGGACAGCTAACATAGAGATGGGCAATTCATACTGGATACCTAACAGAGACGGGCAATTCATACCGGACAGCTAACATAGAGATGGGCAATTCATACTGGATACCTAACAGAGACGGGCAATTCATACCGGACAGCTAACAGAGACGGGCAGTTCATACCGGACACCTAACATAGAGACGGGCAATTCATACCGGACAGCTAACATAGAGACGGGCAATTCATACCGGACAGCTAACAGAGACGGGCAATTCATACCGGACACCTAACATAGAGACGGGCAGTTCATACAGGACAGCTAACAGAGACGGGCATTTCATACCGGACACCTAACATAGAGACGGGCAATTCATACCGGACAGCTTACATAGAGACGGGCAATTCATACTGGATACCTAACATAGAGACGGGCAATTCATACCGGACAGCTAACATAGAGACAAGCAATTAATACTGGACAGCTAACATAGAGACGGGCAATTCATACCGGACAGCTAACATAAGAGACGGGTAATTCATACTGGACAGCTATCAGAGACGGGCAATTCATACCGGACAGCTAACATAGAGACGGGCAATTCATACCGGACAGCTAACATAGAGACGGGCAATTCATACCGGACAGCTAACATAGAGACGGGCAATTCATACCGGACAGCTAACATAGAGACGGGCAATTCATACCCGACAGCTATCAGAGACGGGCAGTTCATACAGGACACCTAACAGAGACAGGTAATTCACACTGGATAGTCAGGGTAAAACTGGGTTGAGTGTTGAACTTGCCTGAGTTACTGTGTGTGATGCTCCTGCTGATGGTTTTGGCTGTACTCCAAATAATCTTCATGAAGAACCTGGGGTTGGTCCTCACATCCTGTCCTAACGGCAAACTCCTCACACACACATGGAACCTGAACACACACGCACACAGGCACGCACAAACGCACACACACAGAGACAGACAGACAGGTAGCATTAAGCATACACACAAACACACACGCACATAGCATTAAACAAACACACACAAACTAACACACACACACACACAGCATTAAACACACACACACACAGCATTAAACACACACACACACACACACACACACACACACACACACAGCATTAAACACACACACACACACACACACACACACACACACAGCATTAAACACAAACACACACAGCATTAAACACACACACACACACACACACACACACACACAAACACACACACACACACACAGCATTAAACACATACAAACACACAGCATTAAACACACACACACACACACAGCATTAAACACACACACAGCATTAAACACACACACACACACACACACACACAGCATTAAACACACACACATAGCATTAAACACACACACATAGCATTAAACACACACACATAGCATTAAACACACACACACACACAGCATTAAACACATACAAACACAGC